>SJYC01104535.1:0-15737 GCA_006408675.1 Madoqua kirkii
CTATGCTGTCCTCAGATCTTCAGTTCAAGGAATCTGCAGCAATGTGAACTGACCCACAATTCCTTTCTCTTCTTAATAAACTATTTCATTTAATTTTTTTCTCTACTTACAAGCAGATATATACTTAGTGTTTCAAAAAGTACTAACCATATCTGGGCCCTTTGATAAACAATTTCTGAACAAAGGCATGGCAAAATCCCTAGTGCACTAACTGATATGGACATAAACATCTTTTGAACTATTAGAAATAAGTGTGAAAGTATTAAGACCTGGATAACAGCTTATGAACACTTTTCTCAATCATGAAGCTTCCTCTTGCAAGAAAAATTCCAACCCTTCATAACCCAATATTTTCAATTTTTCAGGAAAGAGACAAAAATTCTTGGAGAAATGGGAAATTTTCCCCTTCACAACTCTAGACCAACTGTTCAGGGTGAAAGGGACTGTTGTTTGGGCCACAGACTTGTGAGGCAGATGGCTATTTTCACATGCAAATGATGGCCACATAGAGTGATAATCCAGGCCTGGGGCAGGCAGAGACCTCAGCCTGGGCTGTCTAGTCATGCTCTCATGGTGCATGTGGCTGAGCTAATTAGGGAGCCTACCGTCCAATGAGAGAGGGTATGTGCGAGAAAGACTAAAAATACAAAGTGTGCTAGAAACCATGCAAATGAGTTTAGCTTGGAGTAAACAGGCTTCAGTCACAGGATCATGGCTGGGGTTGGTCAAGGCTTACGAGTAGAAGTGAAATGTTTGGGTTGGTATGCCAGGCCCTGTGCTGGGCACTTTGTATAGAGTATTTCAGGTGGGCAGTCCAGCAGTGCATGTGGCCCTGTGTGGGTTTATGTGTATGTCCATTCATACAGCTGGCAGTGGTGGGGGTCAGACAAATATTTACAGCAGGATCTTTATTATTTTGGATCATAAACTAACAAGAGAAAAATCAATCAAGGCTCTCATTGGTTAAAATAAATTTTGTTTGCTTGCATTCAAGGAGTGTGTGCATGTCCCTCAGGGTGGTGATGGTGTAAGGACAGGGTAGGAGGTGGGGTGGGGAGAGAGGAGATGGAAAAATAAAGAGGTATTTAGGAACAAGTCAAGGGAATGAGATCATAAAATACTTTCCTAAATTGCATCTGGTCCTCATCTCTACCCCACCTCCACTGCCCATTCAGGCTGGGTTTTCTCCGGTCTGGATGACTGCAGCTCCAGTGACTGGCTCCCTCTGCCTTCAGTCCCTCTCTGTCTACACCCACATCAACCCCAGGCAGGATTCCCCAAGAGCGAATCTGATTTGCAACTCCTCCACTTAAAAGAAAAACCTATTGACCTTGCTTTTATATTTTCTGCATCTTTAAAATTTATGTGGAGTTTTAAGTTATCCCTGGTTATTCTGTGTTTCTTTTTGTTTGTTTGCTTTCCTAACTAAAAAGGCTAAGAACATTCTCAAGATGTGTCATGAAGCCTATGTTTATATTATATTCCATCTGGGACTTCTGAATGTTGCTACATTAATTTTAACTTTAAAAATACTATACATTGTGTGAGTTCAATTATGTTTTAAAAAGATTAAATAAAAACCTATAAAAGAAATAGCCTTTATACTTCATATTTAAAAATGAAATGTGTTATTCTCAATAAGAATAAATTAGAATTATAATTTAAAGTACACCAGCTCTTATGGACTGAATGTTTATATCCTTACCCCACCCCTAACCCCTAGTGTAGCTACATTTGGAGATGGGGTTTCCAAGAAGTAATTAAGGTTACACACACACACAGAAGTTGCTCAGTCGTGTCTGACTCTTTGCGACCCCATGGATTATAGCCCACCAGGCTCCTCGGTCCATGGGATTTTCCAGGCAAGAATACTGGAGTGGGTTGCTGTTTCCTTCTCCAGGGGATCTTCCTGACCCGGGGATTGAATCCAGGTCTCCTGCACTGTAGGCAGACGCTTTACCGTCTGAGGTACCAGGTTAAGGGAGGTCTTAAAGTGGGATTGGTGTCCTTATCAGAAGAGACACCAGGGAGGTAGTGTGCACATACAGTCACTTTCCCTACCCAACCCACACATGTCCAAGCACGTGTACAATGTGTATGTGCACACACACACACACCACATGAGGAAAGGCGACATGAGGACATAAAGACAAGGTGACCATCTGCAAGCCAGGCAGAGTCCCTCATCAGGAGCCGAATGAGCTGGAATTTTTATCCTGGACTCTCAACCTTTAGAACTGTCAGAATACTAATTACTGTTGTTTAAGGAACAGTTTTCAAATTGGCAAGCTCCTCCTGCCTCTAGGGATAAGCCCAGCCTTTCTGAACTGGACAATCCAGGAAACCCTTGATGCCT
This sequence comes from Madoqua kirkii, assembly GCA_006408675.1. NCBI lineage: Eukaryota > Metazoa > Chordata > Mammalia > Artiodactyla > Bovidae > Madoqua > Madoqua kirkii. Next base: position 2,357 of record SJYC01104535.1, read on the forward strand.
CCATGCTTACATCTTTCAAGGACACGGACCACGAGAACTGATTTCTGTCCCAAGATCTCCCTGTACTCTATGCTTCTAGTTTCCTGGACACAATCTTCAAACCAGGGTTGGGAGCTTGAGCCATAAGTGACCACACAGAGGTTGGTTATGAAAGAGTCAGCCAAGAGATTTCCCATAAGACCTGCCCAACTGGGGTTCTCTTGGAGAGGATGGAAGGGGAGATCCTAGAAGCGGCGTGGGGGACAGTCAGTGCGGCTGTAATCCCAACAGAGACAAGCTAACATTCATTAGTCACCAAGGCCTGCAGCACAAGCTGATCTTGGAAGCACTGACATGCACATATGCTACATCCCCACTGCTGAGAGTCTCCTGAGTTTTCATCTGCCTTCTCACATTTAACCACCAACACCCCAGGACATTACTCTTCCTTGAGCCTGAAAAAGTCTTATTTTCTTCTGGCCCCCTCTCCCCAATGCTACTCCAGTGCCTGAAGCTCCAACACACTTGAGCCTTCTAAAATTCTCTGAACTTCGTAAAATTTTCCAGGCACATTTCATCTCTGTGTCTTCACTTATGCTGTTCCTTTTCCTTGGGATCACTCTCCCCAGTCTACCACCAGGTGAACCGCTGAATAAACTCCAAGGTCTACTCAAATGTCATTTCTCCTTGAAGACCTGTACAACATCTGGAGATAACCTTCCCACTATTCTCTATCAGTTACATGTATATTTTCTAACATTTAACCAACATATGGTGATTATTTGGCTAGGGGAGAGACTGTACAGTATTCTTACATGTATCTTAAACTTCTAGCATTGGGTCTGTACACAGTGACACTCAGGAAAAGTTTTTTGGCTAATTGATTAGAGTGGGAGAGAGAGGGAAATAAAAGTAGAGAGGGGACAATGAGAGACAGACAAAGGGGCAATGAAGGAATCACAGAAAGATTAATAAAACTTTAACATGCACAGTGACAGGTGGCCAATAGACACATAAAATGATGCTCATCATTGACAATTATTAGAAAAATGAAAAACAATAAAACCAAAACCCTACAACGAGGTACCACCTCATACCAGTCAGAAAGACCATCATCAAAAAGTCCACAGATAACAAGTGCTGGAGGAGGTATGGAGAAAAGGGAACTCTCCTACACTGTTGGTGGGTATGTAAGTAGGTAGAGTAATTGTGGATAGCTGTGATATTGAATGGTTTGCCTTGGAGATGAACAGAGATCATTCTGTCATTTTTGAGACTGCATCCAAGTACTGCATTTGACCACGATGGCTACTCCATTTCTTCTGAGGGATTCCTGCTCGCAGTAGTAGATATAATGGTCATCTAAGTTAAATTCACCCATTCCAGTCCATTTTAGTTTGCTGATTCATAGAATGTCAATGTTCACACTTGCCCTCTCTTGTTTGACCACTTCCAATTTGCCTTGATTCATGGACCTGACATTCCAGGTTCCTATGCAATGTTGTTCTTTACAGCATTGGATCTTGCTTCTATCACCAGTCACATGCACAACTGGGTATTGTTTTTGCTTTGGCTCCATCCCTTCTTTCTTTCTGGAATTATTTCTCCACTGATCTCCAGCAGCATATTGGGCACCTAATGACCTGGGGAGTTCGTCTTTTGGTGTCCTATCATTTTGCCTTTTCATACTGTTCATGGGGTTCTCAAGGCAAGAATACTGAAGTGCCTTGCCATTCCCTTCTCAGTTTTATGAAGACCTACAAGACCTTTTAGAACTAACACCCCAAAAAGATATCCTTTTCATTATAGGGGACTGGAATGCAAAACTAGGAAGTCAAGAAACACCTGGAGTAACAGGCAAATTTGGCCTTGGAATGTGGAATGAAGCAGGGCAAAGAGTTTTGCCAAGAAAATGCACTGGTCATAGCAAACACCCTCTTCCAACAACACAAGAGAAGACTCTACACATGGACATCACCAGATGGTCAACACCCAAATCAGATTGGTTATATTCTATGTAGTCAAAGATGGAGAAGCTCTATACAGTCAACAAAAACAAGACCAGGAGCTGACTGTGGCTCAGATCATGAACTCCTTATTACCAAAGTCAGACTTAAATTGAAGAAAGTAGGAAAAACCGCTAGACCATTCAGGTATGACCTAAATCAAATCCCTTATGATTATACAGTGGAAGTGAGAAATAGATTTAAGGGCCTAGATCTGATAGAGTGCCTGATGAACTATGGAATGAGGTTCGTGACATTGTACAGGAGACAGGGATCAAGGCCATCTCCATGGAAAAGAAATGCAAAAAAGCAAAATGGCTGTCTGGAGAGGCCTTACAAATAGCTGTGAAAAGGAGAGAGGCGAAAAGCAAAGGAGAAAAGGAAAATACAAGCATTTGAATGCAGAGTTCCACAGAATGGCAAGAAGAGATAAGAAAGCCTTCTTTAGCAGTCAATGCAAAGAAATAGAGGAAAAGAACAGAATGGGAGAGACTAGAGATCACTTCAAGAAAATTAGAGATACCAAGGGAACATTTCATGCAAAGATGGGCTCGATAAAGGACAGACATGGTCTGGACCTAACAGAAGCAGAAGATATTAAGAAGAGGTGGCAAGAATACACAGAAGAACTGCACAAAAAAGATCTTCACGACCCAGATAATCATGATGATTTGATCACTAATCTAGACCCAGACCTCTTGGAATGTGAAGTCTAGTGGGCCTTAGGAAGCATCACTACAAACAAAGCTAGTGGAGGAGATGGAATTCCAGTGGAGCTGTTTCAAATCCTGAAAGATGATGCTGTGAAAGTGCTGCACTCAATATGTCAATAAATATGGAAAACTCAGCAGTGGCCACAGGACTGGAAAAGGGCAGTTTTCATTCCAATCCCAAAGAAAGGCAATGCCAAAGAATGCTCAAACCACCGCACAATTGCACTCATCTCACATGCTAGTAAAGCAACGCTCAAAATTCTCCAAGCCAGGCTTCAGCAATGAGTGAACCGTGAACTCCGTGATGCTCAAGCTGGTTTTAGAAAAGGCAGAGGGACCAGAGATCAAATTGCCAACATCCGCTGGATCATGGAAAAAGCAAGAGAGTTCCAGAAAAACACCTATTTCTGCTTTATTGAATATGCCAAAGCCTTTGACTGTGTGGATCACAATAAACTGTGGAAAATTCTGAAAGAGATGGGAATACCAGACCATCTGACCTGCCTCTTGAGAAATCTGTATGCAGGTCAGGAAGCAACAGTTAGAACTGGACATGGAACAACAGACTGGTTCCAAATAGGAAAAGGAGTACATCAAGTATGTATATTGTCACCCTGCTTATTTAACTTCTGTGCAGAGTACATCATGAGAAACACTAGACTGGAAGGAACACAAGCTGGAATCAAGATTGCTAGGAGAAATATCAATAACCTCAGATATGCAGATGACACCACCCTTATGGCAGAAAGTGAAGAGGAGCTAAAAAGCCTCTTGATGAAAGTGAAAGAGGAGAGTGGAGAAGTTGGCTTAAAGCTCAACATTCAGAAAATGAAGATCATGGCATCTGGTCCCATCACTTCATGGGAAATAGATGGGGAAACAGTGGAAACAGTGTCAGACTTTATTTTGAGGGGGCTCCAAAATCACTGCAGATGGTGATTGCAGCCATGAAATTAGAAGACACTCCTTGGAAGAAAAGTTATTACCAACCTAGATAGTATATTCAAAAGCAGAGACATTACTTTGCCGACTAAGGTCTGTCTAGTCAAGGCCATGGTTTTTCCTGTGGTCATGTATGGATGTGAGAATTGAACTGTAAAAAGGCTGAGTGCCGAAGAACTGATGCTTCTGAACTGTGGTGTTGGAGAAGACTCTTGAGAGTCCCTTGGACTGCAATGAGATCCAACCAGTCCATTCTGAAGGAGATCAGCCCTGGGATTTCTTTGGAAGGAATGATGCTAAATCTGAAACTCCAGTACTTTGGCCACCTCATGCAAAGAGTTGACTCCTTGGAAAAGACTCTGATGCTGGGAGGGATTGGGGGAAGGAGGAGAAAGGGACGACAGAGGATGAGATGGCTGGATGGCATCACGGACTCAATGGACATGAGTGTGAGTGAACTCTGGGAGATGGTGATGGACAGGGAGGCCTGGCGTGCTGCGATTCATGGGGTCGCAAAGAGTTGGACGTGACTGAGTGATTGAACTGAACTGAGAGTCACTGTGGAGGTTCCTCAAAAACCTAAAAATAGAACTATCATATGATCCAGCAATCCATCTCCTGGATATACATCCAGACAAAACTTTAATTTGAGAACATACATGTATCTTAATAGCCAAGACATGGGAACAACCTAAATGTCCATCAACAGAGGACTGGATAAAGAAGATGTGGCACATATATAGACAGAATATTACTCAGCCATAAAAATAAATGAATTAATGCCATTTGCAGCAACATGGATGGTCCCAGAGATTATCATACTAAGCAAAGTCAGTCTGACAGAGAAAGACAAGTACCATATAATGTTACAAATGAATTTATCTACTAAATAGAAATAGACTCATAGACATAGAGAACAGATTTGTGGTTGCCAAGGCAGTGAGTGGGTGGGAAAGGGCAGGATTGCGCATTTGGGATTAGCAGATGCAAACTGTTATGATGGGCAGACAACAAGGTCCTACTACATGGCACAGGGAACCATATTCAGTACCCTGTGACAAACCATGATGGAAAATGATATGGAAAAGAATATATATATACATATGACTGAATCACTTTTCTGTACAGTAGAAATTAACACAACATTGTAAAACAACTACACTTCAATTAAAAAAAAAAGCACAGTGAAAAATCTTTAGGAATAAGTGCATTTTCCCATTTCAACCTTATGTCTCATTTCTAGTAAATTTTTTTTCTGCTTATTTTCTGTCCTAGTGAGCCCTGATGCCCTCTATAGGATCCCCTTTAGACAACTCAAGCTTTTCCTTAGATACTAATCTCACATATTTCAAGCATGGTGTCACTTTCTTCCTTAGAGCAATACCTAAAACTTTTTTCTCGATAGCCTGCAGTCTCTCAAAAGTGGGGGAGGAAAGTTCTGACAGTCACTTCAGAGAGCTTTCACAGCAGTAAGTCGCAGTTTCTGACTGCTTTGATGAAGAGCAACCCATAAGGTCACACGTACTGAAGATAACAAGTATTCTCAGATATTTATTATAACACCAGGTCACAAATCATACTGCAGCAATCTACCAAGAGAAAATACCTTCTTCATATCTCTTTTGCAGTATCATCCTTAGCAACTGCAAAAAAAACCTTTCTGTTTAAAAAGTATTATTCAGGTTTTCACAAGTGATCCCCTGAATTACAGGTATAATCCACACAGTGACTACAGTCCTAAGTATAATATTTTAGTTTGCTGGGGCAAGAGAGACAATGATCTCTCATGAAAAGATATACTAATATTTCTTTATACATGAAAAATTCTAATTTATAGAAGGGAAACAGTAAATTAAAATTTCTAATTAACATTTTTTAACATAGTCAATTTATCATTTAAAAATATTAGCACCAGAAATGGGGTAAGATGGTAGACTGCAGGTTCCTAAATTTGTCCTCTCCTCAAATCCCACTTAGAGATAGCAAAGAGGGCTTTTTAAAAAATAAATTATGTAAATCAATAAGAATGGAGAAAAGAACAACAAACTTTAGAAGCTAAAAAGTGGATGGTCCAGTGGAAATAGGATCAGACCTGAGAAAATAGAATCTCAAGTCTGCAGAGGGAAAAGCAAGAACCCATCTGACTGACCCCACACAGTTCTCAAAGGTCCCAGGATGAGTGAGCAGTACCAGGTGTCTGGACACAGGAATGAGAGGCAGTAGGTTGAAACAAGGAATACCAAGGTGGGAATCTTGAGAAGTCACTCATGCTACCAGGCACCTGATGCTCCCCAACCCACAGAAATTTGCAGGTCTGTTCTCTGGAGAGGAGAAGCCAAGAGCTTTGACAAGGGGTGCTAGGTCCAGCTGAGGGAAATCAAATCAGTGTGAATACTGGAAGCAGAGACCCCTAATCCTTTTCCCTAATTCAGCTCTCACGATAAGGGCAGCCAGAAACATCCTTCAGCCAGATGGGAAGATTCCTCTCTGGAGAAAGTGAAGAAATTCCAGAAGTGCATAAAGTATGAACCTAGGAAGGTAATCGCAACAACCAGTCTACCCAAACTATCCCATACAGTTCAAAACTGACAGGACTAAACCGTGTGTTCAGTGTTTCCAATCAGCTTTTATCCCCAACTTTTAGTGATAAACAAAATGCCAAGAATTACCAGATAGATGATAAATTCCTTTATTATAGAAGATAAAACCCAAACAAAGAAGGACAGGGCCACTTAGGGGAAGCAGAAACTAGGCAGAGATTTTCTTTTAAATGTTTTAATAAATCTTTTGAGAGTTCATGTATCCATGAAATAACAACAAAAAAGATATTATTAAAGCAATAAAAAGTAACATTCAGAAAACTAAAATTAAAAAAAAAAAAAGCTTGATTACTAAGAACATGGTAACAAAGGAGGAAGATGATAGAAAGAATGGAGAATCAAGCAGAGGGAAATTCTCAAGAAGTGAAGATTAAAATAGGTGAGAAAAAAGTAAGAAAACCCAATATCCAAATAGCAGAAGTACCATAAAGAGAAAACAGAAAGTAGAAGGGGAGAAAAATCATCACTGAAATAATTCAAGAAGATTTCTCAGAACTAAAAGATATAAGCTATCAGAAAGGACCCACCAAGTGCCCAGGGTAACATAAATAGAACCCCATGATAACGTATCATTTTGAAATTTCAGAAAACTGGGGGCAAGAAGACCTTCCTTCTAACTCACGGTTACATATAAAGGATTATGAATCAGAAATGACTTTAGACTTCTCCCTGGTAATACTAGAAGCAATGAGATAAACAGTCAGAAATCTAAGATAAAATAATTTCCAACCTAAAATTTGATACCCAGCCAAATGATCAGTCAAGTATAAGCACAGGAAAAATAATTTTGAGACATAGAAAATCTCAGACAATTAATCTCCCCTGTGCTCTTCCATAAGAAATCACTAGAAAATGACCTCAATTAAAATGAGAGAGCAGACTAGGGTGGCATGGTATTCAGAAACAGGAGCTCCAACAGAGAAGAGGGATAAAGGAAGGTGAACAGAGATCTTGGGATGACAGCTATGGCAGGAGTAGAGGGTGGCCACCCACACTGAAGCAGTGGGACCAAGGATGTTAAAAGCCATCATCACCCAGATCCCCACAGCTGCCACACCTAGTTTTTAACCTGAGGTCAGAACATCAGCATGAACCATCTCACAGCCTTAGCTGTGTTTGGCTCATTTTAACCATAAACTTGGCCATGAAGTTGCTGGTCTTTTTCCTTCATACTGCTGCTTCAACCCCCAGAAGTGCTCTGGTTTTACTTACTCCTGAGGTCTAGAGTTGGGCAATGATGGATTTAGACGTAGAAATAAAAAGCAGCTGAGTCCTCCAAAGCATCCCTTCAGTATTTAGTACATGACCCATATAACAACTGTGACAAAGGCAGGCACCTAAAGTCAGGCAGTGATTACTCCTGGTGCGGCAGGAGGGAGATTACTTGGGGAGGAAGCAACAGGGAGCTTCCTGATTGCTTCCTTCCAGGACTAGCAATCTTCTGATTCTTAACCTAGGGCTAGATGACATTTTGCTATTCTTTAACAAGGACATATGTTTTTTATTCATTCTTCTATACGCGAGATATGTTTTAGAATAAATTAAGAAATCAACTCTAATGTAAATATTGGAAGCAGGAATATTTTGCCATCTCTTTAGGGGTAAACTACCCCCTCCATGTTCTTTCTCTGTAAAGTCCTGCAATTTATTCACAGAGAAAAACATAATTGTTTACCTTATGAAGTAATATCTCCATTTGTGAGATCTGAGTATATTTTCTGTAAAGACTTTGAGAATCTCCTTGCATTTTCAAAAAAAATCTAATGTGAAGACCAGATTAAAGACCAGAAGTTCCCCATCTCTGGCTTAAGATCTAAGTCTAGGGTTCAATCCCTGGTCAGGGAACCATCCTGCATGCCACGCAGCATGGCCAAAATGCAAAAAGAGACATTAAAAAAAAAAAACAACAGTTTGCGTTCTGGAACTAGACTATCTGGGGTGACTGTCAACTCTACTAATGCTGTAACCTTAAGCAAGATCTCTCTCACAACCTCAGTTTCCCCAATTGTAAAACAGAAATAATACTACCTACCTCTCACTGGAAGAAGTAAATGAATTAACACATGTGAAGTACATAAAACAATGCCTGACATATATTTTAAGTGCTCGGTAAAGACTAGGTGCTATTATTTTCATAAAGATAACTGTTTTACTATGTATGGCAACCAACCATCTTTCTACAAAAGAAGCTATTTCCATCAAAAGGTCCATGAGTACCGGCCCTTGCTGTGGTCAGTCCCTCTCTCCATGGACTCCTGGCATTCCACAACTATCGCTATCTTCTAATCTGCTCCTACTTACAGATGTAAATTTGGAGGAAGCAGGTGGTGTTTATAACAACACTCAGGACTGAGACGTGGTTCCCTAAAAGTGGCAGACTTAACCAGGTGGGCTATCAAACAGCACTGCTGCCTCCTTCACCAACCAGCATCATAAGAGGATTCCTCTCAGCAGAGCCAACACTTAGATGTGAGCAATGACTCCCTGTAAACACCCAGGGCCACAACAGGGTCTGAGGCAAAGAGCACTGGACCGGGAGTGGGGAGCACTGAGTTCCAACTATGACTCCGTGTGACTCACCTAAGGCCACTCCACTTCTCTCTGCCTGTTTTCTCATGCACAGAATCAAATATATCATTCAGCATTCCCAAGTTCCGGAATTCTCAGTGTGGGCTGGTTTATCCTTAAATATGATACAATTAGTGCAGGGTAGGGGGAAGGAGGTCAGTCATGGGGCAGAGAGTCTTCTGAAAACATACCCCATCCTCTAAACCTGACTTCAGAGCTGGTGCTGACTTGCTGTGGGCTTCCATCCTCATGTCTAGGCAGGGCCTGTAACAATGTTATCACTTTTTAAAATATATGCCTAAACTAGTTTCTATTGCAGAAAATTGGCAGGTGCTCAGTTAATAGATATTCCACCAGACAGTTGAATGCATTGGCCATTGGTCAAAAATGAGGTCATTGCAATCCTATGTGCTATAACTGGAAAAGCCTGATGAGAAACCATTGTCTATTTTGTAACAAATAGGAATCCATATTCTGATTCCCCTAAATTTGCCTTGCTTGGTGTGTGGTTCGGGAGCAAAGGAAGATCATGTTCAAGGTCAAGTTGGCTTTGCTCTTTGATTCATCTGATTGTCCATGCATGTTTCACATCAGCAAATCCCCAACCAGATTCCAGCTGACCTGCTGGAATTTCTGTCCAACATCGATAGATCCCTGGTCTTTCTCTCAAACCTGCACAGTTGGAAAAAACGAGTCAGAAGACTCTTGCCCCAGCCATCTGGACACACATACTCAGGGGATATGCGTAACATGAAACCTGTGTGCTTTTCCAAAAAAAAATTTTTTTAAGCCTTTAAGGGACACAGAACTCTTATTACCAGAGGCTGAGGTGTCCTTCCAGCAGGCAGGCCAGCAGGCATTTGTAGACACAACTAGCCCTGTGGATTCACAGGAGATAAGACCTGCACTTTGATTTTACTTTGTAATTTGTCCACACATTTTCATTAAGTATTTAATGTTGACCTAAGCAAGCATCTCCACTCACTGCAAACAAAAAAATCCAAGAGGAAAACTTTCAAAGCCACAGTTTCTCCTCGGCTGCAACCCTTCCTTCCTTCCTCCTTCCCAAGACAGTCTGACTGAACTTGAACCTGACCCCACCCTGGGCTGGGCTCTCCGCGCAGGCACTGTGGTTTCTCCTGCCAGCTGCAGCCTGTGCAGACAGAATACCTGAGACCTCGGCCAAAACAGGAAGGCCGGCGCCTCTCTGAAGGGAGGCCTGGGGAGTATCCATCTCCCAGGCGACTGCAGATAAGAGATGAGGGGGCCAGGCTTGCCACACCTCCAGTTACGTCCCAATCAACCCATTTGACCCAGTCAGCCCATCTGATTAATTGTTCATTCATTCACTCGACACATGAATTGAGTACACTGGTTTAAAGCCCTGAGCTGGAGCTCGAGCACAAAGGTGGCTGAAATGAACCCCTATCTCAGGGGGCCCCGTGCTGTGACAGCCACTAAGGTGCCTGGCGACTTGCATGCCTCTGGGCCCCCAGGGAAGCCTCTGCAATCCCAGTGTAGATCCCCCAGCAGGGTCCCCGAGGCAATGGAGGGCTTGAGTAGGGGAGTGGGCAGATGATCCCCGGCCCAGCCCCCTCCTGGGTCTCACCTCTCCCTTAGCACAGAGGGGGCTTGCAGATGCAGGTCCACCTTCCAGTCCCAAGAACACATCTTGTCACAGACTAATGGCAGGCTGGCTGTGGTGAATAAACTTTTCAAGACTAAATCACTAACACCGCCCAATTCTGGATCCTCCAAAAGCCTGCTCATTACCAGTCTGCAATGAAGCATGTCTTTAACTAGACAGTAACTGGCTTCTATCTACAACGGCAGAATCTTGTGTTTTACAGAGGGGGATTAGGGCAGTAAAAAGGACCCCAGACTGGGCCAGGAAACCCCCATATAGTAATTCATTCCAAGATCCAGCCATGAATAGAGGTAGAAGGGAGGAGGAAAGGGGATTAGAGGAGGAAACAAGAAAATGAGGGAGGGAAAAACGGAGTCAGAAAGAGATGGCAGTGTGATGGGCGCCGGGGCAGGGGGCAGATAGCAGGAGAAATCTAAAGAGGCTTAAAATGCTGCTTCGCATTCTCTTAATGTCCACCAATTCCAGTAGATGGTTTGATGCTCCCAGCTGGAGTCCTGTGGACCTCAGACATTTGTGAAATAACACAACTTCCCAATAAATCACCTAAGAAAGTGACAAAAGTCCCCACCCATGCTCGGGTCAGGCTGTCTGAGGCTGACAATGTGGAGGGCAGAGGAATGAACATCCTGGCTCCCAGACTGGCCTCACCCAGTGCTCTCCAGGAAGAGGGGCAGTGCCTGAGGACCAGAGGGGAGTGTCCAGCTATGTAGGGAGCAATCCCCAGCCCTGACCCACAACAGGCCTGCCTTGAATTCGGTCCTGGTCAGCTAGCTTGTCTACTGTCTCTGTCCCTGGTGGCCTTTGGGAACCACGTTTTAGCCACTGCAGCACCTGGTTCCAGCTTCTGATCTTGCCTCACAGTCCTCCACCTCCTCTCCTGCTTCCCCAGCAAACTCTGAGCCCACATAAAGGCCCAAGTGGGCTCACAGAGGCTGGCAGGGCCTCAGAACCCCTTGACCCACAGGAGAAGGAGAGCAGTAGAGAACTCTTGGTGGAAAAGAACATTTCTACCACTTTCCTCCCAGGCTATGCCCGAGAAGCATCATGGAACAGCACTTTGGAGCCCAAGCTCTGAGTTCGAAGCTTAGCGGAGCCACTGACTTTGTGCCTCAGTAAAGTTGCATCACCTCTCAGGACTTTAACTTCCTCATCTATGAAATGGGGATCACCATCTGACCCAAAGCTCTAGGCTGTTTCAAGAATAAAATAAAATATATGTGAAGTGTCTGACCCAGAGCTGGTGCTCATTATAACCCTACACACAAACAAGCAGGTTCTGCCATCTGAGTGCTGGTCAAGTGAGACACACAGAGGAAGGAGGGACAAGTCCTTGTTCTGGGGCTAAGAGCTCCTGTCCCTGCCTTGAGCCCATTCCCAGAGCAGTGAGCTCTTCAGACTGGTCTCCAGGATTCTGCCACCCTGAGCAAGTGAGGTCTTGGCCCATCACATTTGGTTTTTATTTCACTGAGCCTGAGAATAGAGCTGAGCCTACACGAGCAGGGTTCTCAGCCCTGGCTACATGTAGCATCATCTGGAACACTTGAAAATATACATCAATGGGCCCTCCCAGCTGTGCTGATCCACTTGGTCAAGTGTGGGGCCGGGGATTCTTTTTTTCCCCAGGAGGATCTCCCAGTGTTTCTAATGTACAGGCAGGGTCAAGAATCCCAGGGACAGAGGCTGGGAAACTCATTTAAAGAACTCATCAGCAGGGCCGAGAAGACCTTGGTTCTCTCTCAGCTGGACCAGGAAGGGGGCTGGGTACGAGCCTGAGTTCTTGGAAATTGTTTCACCTCTCTGGGCCACTGTCCCTGCATCTGTGAGATGGAGAAAACAGCCCTGCCCAGCCTCCCCCACAGGATTACCTGTGAGGGTCACGCGAGATGGTGTGTGTACTGCGCCACCTCATAAGTGAGACACCAGGACCTCACAGACCACTTGGCATGGGGGAGTTCAGGTTTCCTCCTGGTCCCTCGGTGAGCAGAGAGTAAAGGCTGAGGGAGCCGCCCTGGGACAGGGCTCCCCAGCCCTGCGAGGCTCGAGAGCGGACAGCCAGAATCACGACTCCACACAGAGGCCATCCTGGGTACTGCAAGGCCCTTCCAGGCAGCCCTTCCTCCCCAGGGCTGGAAAACCCTTCCCCTTCCCAGCAAGGGCACGAAGCCCTGCGGAGGGAGAGGAGCCCCGCAAGAAGGCTCGGGAAGCTGCCTGGAGGGGAGGACGATGCAACAGGGTCATGGGGGCAGCCGGGCCACTGTCTTCATCTCAGGAGGAGAATGGGGGCCCACGGAAAGGGGGACCCTGGGCAGAAGTTCCAGAATAAGGGTGTCCCCATACGGGCTATCATCACTGCAGGGGGGCTGAGAGGATGCGGTGTGGTGTCACTATCTCACATTCAACGTACTTGTTCCTGCACACTTACTCAGTGTCTACTACCTGCCAGGACCTTAAGGCCACCCAGGAAGACCCCAAACCTCTCTTCAGTAGCCACAAGTGCAAGGCAACGGTGAGTTCCAGTGAACAGCAGAAGCGTGGGTGTGCTCATTACCCCCTGCGCAAACAGGGAACAGTCACCTGAAGAGTTTCTGGGGCGAATTCTTAAGTAAAGAATATACAGCTTTAGCCTACTCACTTTGTATGTTTGGAATTTTGTCAGAGTTTTTTTTTTTTAATCCCAAACAGTGAAAATTGTCTCTTCTGGTGAAATTCATTTCCATCTTAGCAAACATAGCTCTGTTGGCTTCAAAATCGGCACACCTCCCCAAACAACGTCCACCCATCCCAGAGCTTCACCTAGGTGTCCTCACAGCTTATGACGGGATCGCCAGATCTTCACTCACCTCTTACATTCCCCACACCCCTCACCACCTCCGCCCCCACCCCCGCCCTGTTCCTGCCATGGGTTCCTTCCAGATCCCGAGCACC
>SJYC01104536.1:0-15907 GCA_006408675.1 Madoqua kirkii
ACTAGTTAGCCAGCCCAGGGTCAGCCTTGTCTCTTCTGCCTGCGCCACCTCTCACCATCTCGTCCTCCCCCGCCCCTCCCTCACCTGCAGAGGCGCTGCATCACCATTACTTTTCTGGGTTACCAACAACAGCCTCACAAATCAGGTTTCTGCCTCCATTCTGCAGCCCTGTCTCAAGCCACTGGTCTTCTACATAGGACAGAGCTATCACATTGCCCAGAGTCTCAAGGAAAGCCCAAGTCCCTTGGCGCAGCAGAGAGGCCTTTGGTGAGCGGGCTCTGCCTGTTCCCCAGCACCCCCAACCCCAGGTACCCTCACTGTATACTCTCTTAGATCTTTGTATAAGCTTCCCTCCCTGTAAGATTTCTTTCCTTCTCTTCTAAACCCTGTATTCCTGCAACAATCGGCTCAGGGGGAATCTCTTTTCGTGATTCTCAGGCTGGGTTGAGAGCCCACCGCAACCCCAGGTTCCCTGTGTAAATCCCTGTCATGGTACTTTCCACAACTTAGTAACGGCTTACTTGTCTGAATCTCTGGTGACACAGTGAGCAATTAAAATGAATGAAATGGTAAATGTCATAACACAGACAAATCTCAAAAATAATTCATTCATCCACAATTATTTATCAGGTGAAAGGATCCATGCAGTATGATTCAAGGTACGTACAATCTTCAAACACTACAGACGGTAGAAAAATTAAAACGTACCGGCAGGACATGCACCAGCCTCAGGCACGTGGTTGTCCAGGGGAGAAGAGGGAGTGCGTAAAAGCGCAGCTTAAACTATGTCTGTAATGCTTCATTTATTTTTATTTTTAATAGAGATCTGAAGCAAACCTGGCAAAATATTATCCATGAAATTTGGGGTGTGAATAGATAAGCATCTGTTATATTATTTCCTGTATATTTGAAGTATTTCATCAGTACATTTTAAAATTTTTTATGAGGAACCAGAGTCTCAAAGGCCCTCATGAATACCCCTCAGGGTCTGAGAAGACTGCTGCAGCCTCAACCGAACTCCCCAGCCTGCCTGCCCCATTGAGCTGGGCAGGAAGGCGACCTGGATATGTAAACATTACTTTTATCCTCGTTTTTACCAATGAGAAAACCAGGCTCAGAACATCTGACCTTGCTCAGACCACACAGGCTCCCAGATTTTGGACCATATCATCTGCTTATACTCTCTCCCCTATTTCACCCAAGAGCAAGAACTTAGGTTAAAGGGAAAATGGTAAAGAGAATTCTAGGAATAGAAACAGTTGCATTCATCTGTATTTATAAACCAATATATATCAAGGGGAAGAAGAGGGTTCAGAGAAGTACAAAGCTGGAGGTATAGCCAAATGAGTAATTTAGGGCTTACTGAATGAAATAATGAAGCTTATTGACTGAAAACCAAATGGGTTTGGATTTTGTCCTATAGGCAACAGACAGCTACTGAAGATGTTTAACCTGGGGAATGACACAAGCAAAGCACTGTTTTAGGAAAGATAATCTGGCTTCAGGACACAGGAGATGTTGGCTGCCTATAGGCGATGGATGAGAAGATTTTGGAGGGATAAAGTTAGATTTGGAAATCATCTAAGCAGCCCATGTAAGAAATGACATCTGCTGATCTAAGGTAAGAGCTTTGAGACTGGAAAAGATAGGAGGATTTAAGCTAGACACAGAAATAAAAGTTAATGCTAACTTTCCAGGCTTGGGCAAATTCAGAAGATTAGCCAATTGTTTGTTTATTGTTTGGGGGGGAGAGAGTAAGGAGGAGAAGGTAAATAAAAAGAGGAGAAAGAAACTGAGTAGCTCAGCCCTGCTTCTGTCCAAGTCAAGGTGATGCTCAGACATCCAGGAGGTTGGCACTGTGGAGCTCAGTTCAAGGAAGCTGGAGAAGCAGGTAAGAGCTACCCAAGCCCCAGTGATGCAGGAAGGCTCCCTGAGGAAGACCACAGAGAAAAGCACTGGCTGCACAGAACGGACCCTGGGCCCTCTGCCCACAGCAGGGGACAGGAAGACTCCGAGGACAGTCAAGACGGTGCTGTGTCCTAGAGAAACAGGAAGAGACCATTTCCCATCAGCACAGTCTGATCGCTACAGACTGAAGGTGTGTGTCCCCCGCCCCCAAATCCACATGCTGAGACCTGAGCCTCAGTGTGATGGTGTTAGGAGGCAAGGCCTCTGGGAAGTGATTAAAGCTGGAGTTCCTGCTCATGAAGCAGGAATCCTCGGGAATGGGATCTGTGCCCCTATCAGGGAGACCCCAAAGAGCTTGCTTACTCTCCCTCCATATGAGGACGCAGTGAGAAGACAGAGGTCTATGAAGCAGGAAGCAGGCCTGCACCTCAGTACCTGGGACTTCCAGCCTCTGGGCCTAGAGAAATAAACACCTGCTGTTTAGAAGTGGCCCAGTCTATGGCATTTTGATACAGCAGCCTGAATAGGAAGGGACAGTGGTCAGTGGCCCAACGGGAGTCAAGAATAAGAAATGAGCAATGGTTCCAGATTTAGAGATTGAGAAGTCAGTCGGACCTCAGATACAAGAATTTCACAGAGAGCAGAGTCAGGCGTGTTGGACCCACTCCCGCTATAGCTCCTGAGAAGTGGCTGTGGCCTTCCCTGTAGGCAAGCACAACCCCCCGCCCTCACCAAGCAGTACCAGCTCCCAGCTGCTGGCTCAGCTCAAGGCCCCTGCTGGCCGCTGCTGTGCTCCATCCAGCCAGCCACCCTGGTGGAGGTGGCCAAGGCAGACCAGCGTTTGCACTGTGGGCCCACGAGTGGAAGGCACCACACCGCCAGGCCTGGCAACAATCTTCCTAGATTACCAAAAAGCTAGGCTTGGAGATGCATCATTTCAGTTTTAAATGCAGAACAAAGAATTAAAATGTGCCACATGTCACTTTATTTTCTAAAATGTATTTCTATCTGCCCGACTTCTCCAGCAATAAAATCATTTTGGCATGACACTCATCTCACACAAATGAAAATATAATCCAAGAAAATGGCATTGTAGAAGCTTTAAGCCAAACAAATGCTTGAGAGTACCTTGTTTAAATTAAGCTGTCATGCTATTTACTTTGTATAGTAATGGAACTCTGTGCTGTGCAATGATGCATGTTTTGGAAGAGACAGACTGGGAGGTGGGAAAGGAAGAGGGGTTCGTGCTGCCCACCTGCAGGCTAGGGAGTCAGGAGGTAAGGAAAAGGAGGCAGTGAGGAGATGCACTGTCATGGGAAGTTCAGACACGAAATGAGAGCTGCGACGTAGCGGCTTGAGATGGAAGGCTGAGACAGGACATAGTGACCTGGGTGGAGAGGAGGACGAGCCAGGTGACAGATATCAGGCTGAGGGCAAGTCTGCATCCTGATCAGGAGGCTGCCAGTGCCACTCCTCCTCTCTTCCCTGCTCCTAGGACTGGGGCAGTCAGGCATGCCCCTCGCAGGACACTGGAGAACTTTCTAGAGAATACGAACTGCACCAGAGGAGAGACCTACAGAAACTGACATTTGGAGACCTCTGACGAAACAGCCCCATCTGCCACAGGGTCACCCGACAGTGATGCTCCCTCTCTTCCCTGCTCCCAGGACTGGGGCAGTCAGGCATGCCCCTGGCAGGACACTGGAGAACTTTCTAGAGAATACGAACTGCACCAGAGGAGAGACCTACAGAAACTGACATTTGGAGACCTCTGACGAAACAGCCCCATCTGCCACAGGGTCACCCGACAGTGATGCTCCCCTGCCAACCACCACTCTGCACATAGAACTTCCAATCAGCATTTCAGAAGCCTCATTATTAAACACGAAGAAATGACCAAGGACTGTAAGAAAGCACTGAAGGACGCTTGCAGCGATTGTCACAGAGAACAAAACAGGATACAACAGAATAAAGAAGCCTGGAAAACCAGGCGATGTAGACAGCAAAGGAAAGTTTCCAAAGAAAATAAAGCCTCTATAATGTATAGACTGAAGGAGTCAAAAGGAGATACGATATCCATAAAACAAGAATAAGATATGCTTTTAAAATTAACAGAGAACAACAAAGAGCTCTTGGAAATTAATGGATGAAACAAAAAAATTCAGTTCAAAGATTGTAAACAAAAGTGAGGAACTCTCCCATAAAGTAGGAAGGCAAAAAGGAATAAACTGTAAGGAAGATTAGAAATACAAGAGGAGGTTCAAACCAGGCACCCCACCTTCACACTAGCCAGAAATCAGGAAAATTTAAAAAGTAAAGCAAACAAAAACAGACTGAGAAAACAAAGGAGAAGAAACTGTCACAGAAATTGCTGAAAATTCCAGATGGAAAGGGCTCCTGCTTGCCTGTCTTGGTGCTGACTCATATTCGACTCTTTGAGTGCCCAACTAATAAAAAATTTCATTATATTAATTGTCAAACTCAGGGTAAAGGGAAGATCCTAAGCACTCTGAGGAGAAGAAACAGGTTACCAAGAGCAGAAATCAGAATAGCACCAACCTCCGAGATGTCACTGAAGGGTAGAAGGTGGAGCAAAGACTGCAAAATTCGAAGACTGTGATTCACATTTACTTCCCCATATGAAGCAATTCTCTGGCAATTCAGCTTTGTGTCCTACAACTCAATTTAATTCTGTCGCTGTCTACCCAGAGAGAGTATCATATCCCACAACTCAGGGCTCTGTCCTACAAGACTGCCTCCTCCCCTTCAGATGGCCCTCCCAAGTCCAGGCTGTCCCCTGTACTTCTGAGCTACAGGCTATAGATTGGAGGTTCCAAATATCCCCTCCTTGGGTTTCGTTAATTTGCTAGAGTGACTCACAGGACTCAGAGAAATGGGTTTCTTACTAGATCACCGGTTTATTACAAAGGGATATAACTGAACAACAGTCAAATGGAAGAGATGCACAGGGCAAGAGATGGAGCGTCCATGCTCTCTGGAAGCCACTCTGTCTTCATCTTCATGTGTTCACCAACCCAGGAGCTCTCCACACCTAGCCCTTTAAGGTTTTTATGACAGTTTCACTACCCAGGCATGGTTGACTAGATCCTTGGTCATTGGTGTTGGAGCTCAATCTCCAGCCACTCTTCTCTTCCCTGAGGTGGGGGAGGGAGGGTGACTGAAAGTTCCAACCCTGAAATCACAAGGTTGGCTCCATTAGCAACCAGCCCCCATCCTGAGATGCCCTCCATAAGTCATCTAATTAACACAAAGACACCTTAGAGTTCTCATCACTGGAAATTCTAAGGTTTTTAGGGGCTCCATGCCAGGAATAAATGAAGACCACATCTATCTATCTACCTATCTAATTAAAGATCACAGTATTACAAAAGGGAAAATGATTTCCAGCCTAGATTTTTACATCTCCTATCAATCACATGTGAAAGTGGAAAAGTAACATATTCCATCATAGGTAAAAGAGGATGACTTGGGATACAGACAACAGGAACCAACACCTGAGAACAGGGGACGCAAGTACAACAGCCATGATCCAGGCCTGAGACTGTCATCCAGAAGGACGATGAAGAGGCAGTCTCCACGAGAAGATACAACAAAGGGAGCACAGAAAAAAATGCCCGTGAAGTATTTGAAAGTGCCATGTGGAGAATTTTTTAAAATAGTGATAATCACCTAGAAAATCAAGCGAATGAAAAAAATGGAAGGCACTGGGTTGACTGGTGGCCTGCCAAAAGATGTCCACATCCTGCTGCTGGAAACCTGTGACTGGGACCTTATTTGGAAAGACAAAAGATCTTTCCAGATACAATTAAGGCTCTTGAGATGAGATCATCTTGGATTAGCCAGGTTGGACCTATTTCCAATGACAAGTGGCCTTACAAGACACGTATAGAGCACAGACAAGAGGAGAAGGCCATGTGAAGACAGGGGCAAGATGAGAGTGGTATGACCACCAGCCAAGGAACTCCTGCACCCATCAGAAGTGGGAGGAGGCAGGATGCGTTCTCCTCCATAGCCTCTGAAGGGTATGCAGCCCTGCTCAATTTCAGAGGCTCAGCCTCCAGGGCTGGAGGTGAGTACACTCCTGCTGTTTTAAGTCACCAAGTTGTAATTTATTAAAGCAGTTCTAGGAAACTAATACATGGAGTAAATTTAATTTTAGGAAAAGTTGAAAAATACACAAAAGCAATCAGAATACATAATGTGACTCAAAATTAATATATTTTATTACATATAAAAATTAATACGAAAAGAAAAAATGACATATTAGGAAAATTTTTTCAACATATAACAAACATGGTCTAGCACTAACATAAAGCTAAATAAATATTTGCTTCATGTTGGATTAACTGTTAAGGTAGAAGAGCTATAATATTGGGTTAGTAAAAAAGTTCCTTTGAGTTTTTCCATAACATCTTACGGAAAAACCCAAGCGAACTTTTTGGCCAGCCCAGTACATTAAAAGGTAAGACAATCTAAAGGAAAAATAAGAGTACAGACAAAATGCAATGATAAAGAAATACAAGTGGCAATTAAAAAAACGAATAAAATTATCTTCAGTAATGACTTAGAAAAATTTTAAAAAGATCACAGTTTTTGCCCAACACATGGCAGAAATTTAAAAGGCTGAACATATCCAATACTGTCAAGAGTATGGGAAAGAACTCTTATATACTGTTACTAGGTGTTCAGAAAGGAACAACATTATTACAAGGCCATTCGGTAGTACCTAACAAAATATTCAATGTGCTTCATCTTTATTCTATGAGTTCTATTGATAAGATTTGATCCTCCAGAAATAATCCTTCCAATTTTGTACAAAGATATTCATGTTGGCAACATGTAATAACAACAAACTGTGAAAACCTAAATATCTATCAATAAATTAATGTTTTATATGGATATGGAATACTCTGCAGGTGTCATAAAAGAACAAGGGAATCCTAAATGTACTGCCATTGCAGGGTGTCTGTGATATATTATTGGGTGGGAAAGGCAGTGCGGCAAAACGATATAGAATTACATTTTTACAAAGAACTACATTTACATGTTTATGTATGTAAACATGTGCATATATGCTTGTACACATATAGAAAATAGACTGGAAAGATATTCACAGTCTCCCTCTGGGAATGGTAGTGGGAGAATGGAATAAGGGGAAAATATCTTCACTTTTTACTTTATATTTCAAAAATGTTAAAAATTTACAACATAAAAACATTAACTTTGTCTTTTAAATAAAAGGAAAAATGAAATTTGACAAGTGTATTTGTTTTCTGATTTTAAAATTAACTACTGTGGTTTTGAAATGTGTCTGCAAATCCTTTGACACTTCTCCATTCAAAAGGTAAGAAACTAAATCCCCTCCCTTTGAATGAGGGCCAGACTAAGTCACTCACTTCTAACAGTTTGTGGTAAAAGTGCTGCTATAGGATTTCTGAGGCTAGATCATAAAAAGGATGGCTCTCTCTTGCATGTGCTCTCTCTTGCTCATTCTCTCTCGTCTGTTTTGGGGAATCCAGTTACCTCATGACTTGAGGACATTCAAACAGCTCTTTGGAAAGGACCACATGGAGAGGAACTGAGGCCTGCAGCAACCAATACCCACTTGCCAGACAGATCCTCCAGCTCCAGCTAAGCTTTAAGTCTGCAGTCCCTAAACCTCATGAGAAAACCTGAGCCAGAACCATCAACCAAACCATACCCAAATTCCCGGCCCACAGAAAAGGCAAGAAATAATAAATGCTTATTGTTGCTTTGTGCCACTAAATCTGGGGGTAATCTGTTCAGCAACAATAAATAACAAATATCTACCAATCTCCCTCTGGAGAGCAGAGTGGGGAAATGGATGGTTTTGGGTTTTTGGGGTTTTTTTAAGTTTTATCTTTTTTCTTTATACATTTATGATTGTTTGGCTTTTTAAAATCATTTATATTGAAAGAAAGACTTTTAAGCATATTTTAAAAAATTGTTTTTCCTGACCTTAAAAATAACACTAATGAAACAGGACAAAGTTGGAGGACTGACATTACCCACCTTCAAGACTCACTACACAGCTATAAGAATCCAAAAAGAGGGATACTGGAAAACAGATAAGTAGAGCAAGGAAACAGAATAAAGAGCCCAGGAACAGACCCATGCAAATACAGTCAACTGATCTTTCGCAAAGGATCAAACACAGTTCAGTGAAGATAGGGTAGTCTTTTTAACAAATGGTGCTAGAACGACTGGACATCCACATGCCAAAAAAATTTAGATACTCAGCTTATACATTCCATAAAAATTAACTCAAAATGGATCACAGACCTAAATATAAAACACAAAATTATATACCTTCTAGAAGATAACATAAATAATCTAGGTGACCTTGGGTTTAATAGTGAGTTTTTAAATATACCACCAAGAGCATGATCTGAGAAAGAAGGAAAAACTAGCGTTAGACTTCATTACAATTAAAAACATCTGCTCAATGGCACCCTACTCCAGTACTCTTGCCTGGAAAATCCCATGGATGGAGGACCTGGTGGGCTGCAGTCTATGGGGTCGCCAAGAGTCGGACATGACTGAGCGACTTCACTTTCCACTTTCATGCATTGGAGAAGGAAATGGCAACCCACTCCAGTGTTCTTGCCTGGAGAAGCCCAGAGACAGAGGAGCCTGGTGGGCTGCCATCTATGAGGTCTCACAGAGTCGGACACGACTGAAGCAACTTAGCAGCAGCAGTAGCTCTACAAAAGGCTCTGTTAAAAGAATGAAAAGACAAGCCACAGACTGGGAAAAATAGTTGCAAAATATATATCTGATAAAGGATCCAAAATATACAAAGATTTCTTAAAACTCAACGATAAGAAAACAACCCCCAAAACAGGCAAAAGACACCTCACCGAAGATCATATTCAGATGTCAAATGAGCATATGAAAACAGGCTCAATATCATATTCTTAGGGAGCTGCAAATTAAAACAACAATAGATATCAATATGCCTCTCCCAGAATAGCTAAAATCCAAGAAACTGACACCACCAAACGCTGATGAGGATGTGGAACAATAAGAACTCTCATTTGTTGCTAATGTGAATGCAAAATCGTACAGCCACTTTGGAAGACAGTCTGGCAATGTCTTACAAAGGTCTTACCATACGATCTAGCAACCATGTTCCTAGGTATTTATTCAAATGGGTTTAAACATTATATCTTCACAAAAACCTTCACACAAGTACACACAGAAGTCTTATTCATAATTGCCAAAATTGGAAGTGACAAAAATGTCCTTCAATAGGTGAATGGACCAAAAAAAAAAAAGAAAAAGAAAAGAAACCCCCAAACAAACAAACAAATCTGTAGTATACCTACTCAATGGAATATTATTCAGTAATAGAAAGATATGAACTATCAAGGCACAAAAATACAGGGAGAAATCTTGAATGCTTAGAGTAAAAAGACAGGCTGAAAAAGCTGCATACTGTATGATTTCAACTATATGGTACTCTGGGAAAGGCAAAATATAGAGGTACTGAAAAGATCAGTGAGTTCATTAGGTTGCCAGGAATTCAGGAGTAGAGATAGGAAGGAAATGAAATAGACAGAATATTTCAGGCATTAAAACTATTCTGCATGATACTGTAATGATCATGCATGCATGTGTGCAAAGTCATTTCAGTCATGTCCAACTCTTTGTGACCCAGTGGACTATAGACCTCCAGGCTACTCTGTCCATGAGATTCTCCAGGTAAGAATACTGGAGTGAGTTGCCATGCCCTCCTCATAATGATGGATATATATCAATATATATTTGTCAAAACCTATAGAACTATAAACACAAAGGATGAACCCTCATCTAAACCATGGGCTTTAGTTAATAAAATGTGTCACTATTGGTTCACCAGTGATAACAAACATACTGATGCAGGGTGTCATAGGGGAAACCAGTAGGGAAAGGAGACAGGATATGGAGACTTCTGTTGCATTGTGTAGTACGCATGCTCAGTTGTGTCCGACCCTCCAAGCCCATGGACAGAAGCTTGCTCAGCTTCTCTGTCCACGGAATTTTCTTCCTCCAGGGGATCTTCCCAACCCAGGGATCAAACCCATGTCTACTGCGGCTCTTGCATTAGCAGGTAGATTCTTTACCTCTGAGCCACTTGGTAATCCAGGGACTTCTGTACTATGTGCTGCTGCTGCTGCTAAGTCACTTCAGTTGTGTGCGA
This sequence comes from Madoqua kirkii, assembly GCA_006408675.1. Lineage (NCBI taxonomy): Eukaryota > Metazoa > Chordata > Mammalia > Artiodactyla > Bovidae > Madoqua > Madoqua kirkii. Next base: position 10,133 of record SJYC01104536.1, read on the forward strand.
CTCTGTGCGACCCCATAGATGGCAGCCCACCAGGCTCCCCGACCCCTAATTTTCTATAAACCTAAAACTGCTCTAAAAACTAAAGTCTGGGTTTTTTGGGGTTTTTTTTTTTGTTGTTTGTTTTGTTTTGCTTTGTTTTTTAAGTAGAACTAACCCTGGGATTTCTTTGGAAGGAATGATACTAAAGCTGAAACTCCAGTACTTTGGCTACTTCATGTGAGGAGTTGACTCATTGGAAAAGACTCTGATGCTGGGAGGGATTGGGGGCAGGAGGAAAAGGGGATGACAGAGGATGAGATGGCTGGATGGCATCACCGACTTGATGGACATGAGTTTGAGTGAACTCCGGGAGATGGTGATGGACAGGGAGGCCTGGCATGCTGCGATTCATAGGGTCGTAAAGAGTCGGACACAACTGAGCGACTGAACTGAATCAATTGAAGGAAAAGCTGAAATAAGATAATACAGCCACCTATAACCTCAACAGAAAGACGACCGCTGTTAACACCTGGGCTTAGTTCCCTCTAGTCGCTTTTCCAGTTTGGGTTTTTTTTTTTAATGTCTATGCATACATCAGTTTTTCTTTTTTTTTTTAAAGCGTTGAAATCATTCTGCGAAATCCATTCTGAAGGTTTATGGTCTAGTTTCAGTTTAGATTTTTAACTGCAAAGAAAGTAGCCCATATAAAACACTAGTGATACCAAAAACAGATTCTAGAGGGGCCAGTTGCTATGGGAATGATTGAAAATAAATTTCATTTCACACTACACCCTGGTAATGTACTGACCAGAAGGAAAGAGAAATACTGGGAGTAAGTCAGAAGGGTAGCCAAGAAAACTTCTAATCAGGAAGGCAAATACTTCAGCCTCCTGAAGTTTCAAAGAAGCCAGTAGCATCACTTTGCAATTTAACTACTTAAGCTCTTTCAGCAACCATATCAATGTGGAGAAAGGACCCAGGCAAAGCGGCTGGAATATATTCTCTCTCTTCTTTACTGACAGTTTGATGGCCAAACAGCCAGCAGGTCTCTCTCAGGATGTGGGCTGTCTCAGCAGCATGGTGCAAAGCCAGGGGAAAAAAATCACTCCTTCTCTCCAAAGGAGATGCTGCAAATGTTCAGGAAGCTGCAAAGCTCAGGCTAGAGGTGATCAGTCTGGACACTGCATTGGTCCTTAGCACTGGAGTGGGCCCTGGGTGTCCCGCACTGTACAGGGATTAACACTTTAGATGCTGGATCATGGGCAGTCTGGAAGTTCTGGGGGATGGACCAGGAGGCCAGAGGGTAGGGGGCATTCCAGGAACTCAGGCGAGTGACTATTTTCCCACAAATGAATCTTAACATATGAAAAAGCAAAAGGCTAGATCAGGGTGTTCAACTGATTTCTCACCTTCCCACAACCAATACTTTTATGAAAGAAGAGACTGTTTAGAATACACCCCAGGGGCTGCCTTGAAGGGAAAAAACAGAGCCAATACCACAGATAGACGGTGGTACTGTTCCCATCTCAGAGAAGAGCACAGCTTTATCATCAAACAGATCCATTTCATACTCGGCTCTGCCAAGTGTTACTACACACTATATAATCCCCACTTTCCTCATCTGTAAAAGGAGTGTAATGGTTTCTCCTCCGTGAGTTTATGATAATGAGATAAGCCCTGGGAGGTGCTAGCCAAAATGCCTGGCACAGAAGTGCTCACACGATATAGTGCCGTCGCCACCACCATTAGAGATGCTGGTCTCTGCTCCTGAGTCCTTTTCTTTTTCTCTGTAAACACAGTTAGGGGCTCCATCGCCCTCTCTCCATATTCCAACACAGATGTCCAGTCACTATCGCCGTAAAAATAAAAGTCCCCAAAGTGTGAAATATCAGGCAGTTATCTTTTTCCTACAGCATCCCAGGAATAGTTCTGTATTCTGGACAGAAACAAAGACTTCTGACGCCAAACCATCCCAAATCACAAAGCTATTGATACAGTTATGGACATTTCGGGTAACAGACTCTAACTCAAACATAGGAACTAGGATTAGAGTTGCCAGGCATCATCAAGGCTGCAGAAAACCCAAGATTAAACAGTGATTGATTGATTACCAATATATGACACCATTTCCAAATGGTGCAAAAGAATATCCAGCTGTTTGCTTTCTTTCTTTAAGCTTAATGGATTCATGTTTTTGTTTTTTAAAAATCAATATTGAAAACTATAGATAATCAAACATACATCTGTCTGCATTTCCCAGAAATGACATTTGTTAACATTTGTTATGTTCGCTTCAAGTCCTTTTTTAAAAAAAAATAAGACAGATAAAATTAAAATCAATTACCTTCCCTACTCCCAAATCTGTTTATCGACAATTCCTATCAAGAATTTATCTTTGTCTAATCCAGTTCCACTTTTTCTTTCCCTTATCTAAATTTTCTTTTCTAACAGAAAGCAAATTAAAAAAAAACTATGTACAAGAGGTCTATGTGAAGAGAAGCTGCATCAGGACACACTCTCACCTGCTCCAGGCACAGCACATGCTCACTGCAGGCAAAGGCTATCAGGGGTCATTCTGCATACTCAGACTCAGCAACATCTAGGAAGCAGTGCAGACCCCCACAAGGCCTGCGACTGAACTCCCAAAGGCTTACCTGGGTCCAAGTGCGTGAAAGAGCCCACCACAAAGTCCAGGGTGGACACAGCGAGCAGGAGCAGAAGCAGCAGCTGGAGACGGATTATCCATTTGACACCTGCTAGGTTAATCCCCAGCAAGGCCAGAAGCACGGCGACTGAAATTCCTCGCACGGCCCAGATATTCCTGAGACTCAGCAGATCCGAGATGGATTCAGCGAAGCCAGTGATGTACATGGCACCTGCAACACACTGACAGGCATCTCCAGGTAGGAAGAGTCACCAAGAAAAAAAAAAAAAGCCTCAGGGCTGCCCAGCACTGAGGGCCCTGCTCCCCTTCGGAATTCAACACCCAGAAAGCAGCAACGGGGTTAAACGAGCACTTCTCCCCCAGGAGCCCTTCCTGGGGCCCCCTTCCTTCTTGCCTACATCTCTCCCACCATCCACAGGGAAGAATGACAATCAGTGGTAACTAACATGAAAAGACTATGGGAGGAAGAAGATGGGGCTTTGGGCCAAAGAGAGCTTGAGACTCCCCTGTTTAGAATAGAGAACACAAACAGAAGGTGGGGTGGGGTCCTATCTCAGAGCCTTAGAGGCCACTGAAGCAAACCGCAGAGTTTTCTCTATTTCTTTGAATGTGTCACTATTATTTTTTAAATTACCTAAAACTTAGAAATGAGCAAAAAATGAGCAGTACATTCTTCCAATGTCATATGGAACATTTCATGCAAAAATGGGCTCAACACTGACCTAACAGAAGCAGAAGATATTAAGAAGAGGTGGCAAAAATACACAGAAGAACTGTACAAAAAAGATCTTCACGACCCAGATAATCACGATGGTGTGATCACTCACCTAGAGCCAGGCATCCTGGAATGTGAAGTCAAGTGGGCCTTAGAAAGCATCACTATGAACAAAGCTAGTGGAGGAGACGGAATTCCAGTTGAGCTGTTTCAAATCCTGAAAGATGATGCTGTGAAAGTGCTGCACTCAATATGCCAGCAAATATGGAAAACTCAGCAGTGGCCACAGGACTGGAAAAGGTCAATTTTCATTCCAATTCCAAAGAAAGGCAATGCCAAAGAATGCTCAAACCACCGTACAACTGCACTCATCTCACATGCTAGTAAAGTAATGCTCAAAATTCTCCAAGCCAGGCTTCAGCAATATGTGAACCATAAACTTCCAGATGTTCAAGCTGGTTTTAGAAAAGGCAGAGGAACCAGAGATCAAATTGCCAACATCTGCTGGATCATTGAAGAAGAGTTCCAGAAAAACACCTATTTCTGCTTTATTGACTATGCCAAAGCCTTTGACTGTGTGGATCACAATAAACTCTGGAAAATTCTGAAAGAGATGGGAATACCAGAGCACCTGACCTGCCTCTTGAGAAACCTGTATGCAGGTCAGGAAGCAACAGTTAGAACTAGACATGGAACAACAGACTGGTTCCAAATAGGAAAAGGAGTACGTCAAGGCTATATATTGTCACTCTATTTATTTAACTTATATGCAGAGTACATCATGAGAAACACTGGGCTGGAAGAAGTACAAGCTGGAATCAAGACTGCCAGGAGAAATATCAATCACCTCAGATGGCAGAAAGTGAAGAGGAACTAAAAAGCCTCTTGATTAAAGTGAAAGTGGAGAGTGAAAAAGTTGGCTTAAAGCTCAACATTCAGAAAATAAAGCTCATGGCATCTGGTCCCATCACTTCATGGCAAACAGGTGGGGAAACAGTGGAATCAGTGTCAGACTTTACTGTGGGGGGCTCCAAAATCACTGCAGATGGTGATTGCAGCCATGAAATTAAAAGACATTTACTCCTTGGAAGTAAAGTTATGACCAACCTAGACAGCATATTGGAGAAGGCAATGGTACCCCACTCCACTACTCTTGCCTGGAAAATCCCATGGATGGAGGAGCCTGGTAGGCCACAGTCCATGGGGTCGCTAAGAGTCGGACATGACTGAGCGACTTCACTTTCACTCTTCACTTTCATGCATTGGAGAAGGAAATGGCAACCCACTCCAGTGTTCTTGCCTGGAGAATCTCAGGGATGGGGGAGCATTGTGGGCTACCGTCAATGGGGTTGCACAGAGTCGGACACAAGTGAAGCGACTTAGCAGCAGCAGCAGCAGATAACATATTGAAAAGCAGAGATACTACTTTGCCAACAAAGATACATCTAGTCAAGGCTATGGTTTTTCCAGTGGTCATGTATGGATGTGAGAGTTGGACTGTGAAGAAAGCTGAGCACCAAAAAATTGATGCTTTTGAACTGTAATGTTGGAGAAGACTCTTGAGGAGATCCAACCAGTCCATCCTAAAGGAGATCAGTCCTGGGTATTCACTGGAGGGACTGATGCTGAAGCTGAAACTCCAATACTTTGGCCACCTCATGTGAAGAGCTGACTCACTAGAAAAGACCCTGATGCTGGGAGGGTTTGCGGGCAGGAGGAGAAGGGAATGATTGAGGATGAGATGGCTGGATAGCATCACCAACTCGATGGACATGAGTTTGAGTGAACTCCGGGATTTGGTGATAGACAGGGAGGCCTGGCGTGCTGTGATTCACGGAGTTGCAAAGAGTTGGACACAAATGAGCGACTGAACTGGACTGAACTGAGTGCTAAATAGATGATGGTACTGTCAGTGGAAATTTGCAACACAAGTTGTAAATAAAGATTCTTGAAACTGAAGAGATTTACTTTTAGGAAAAAGTTTTGACAGTTCAAAATTAAATCATCTTCTCAAAAACCTAAGGATTTGAGGGTAAGAGGTAAGAGTAACTATGGAATGTAGGTAAAAGTATCAGAGATTTCATATTTGTTATGTGGAGGAGCTGATAAGTAATGTTTTTGTTTGGAAAGTATAGACAAATGTAATTACTGCTTCTAAAAGCAGATAGTAACTACCCAAAGAATGAAAAGCATAGAACTTCCAAATCAACAAGGGAGAAAATAGAACAGAAATAAATTTAAGCCATGTTGGCAAAATAAGGAGAAATTTTTTAAATTTCAAATTATCTAGAAAGCAATAAAACATATTTATTCTAAACTTGAGAAGCACATTAATCCTGCATTCAGAAGGAGGAAAACTACCACTCTAATTTTCTTTAGTAGTTTAAAATATAAAAATATATTAACAAAGTATTAA
>SJYC01104537.1:0-44686 GCA_006408675.1 Madoqua kirkii
CTTTAATAGTTTAAAATATAAAAATATAATAACAAAGGATTAAGAAGGGATTTTTTAAATCAATATAAATAATAAAAGGATATATGAAAATAATAAAATGAAAGGAAAAAACAAAAGAAGGTACACAAAGAACAAAGCTGATTTTTTCTTTTTTGAGATCAATAAAATACATAAACACCTGGCAGCCTGATTAAGAAGAGATAGTACCAAAATATACTTTTAGAAGCGAGAAAAGGAATAAAACTACTCTTACATAAGAGAGTAAAACAATGAATAGAGAATGAATGTACCATGAGTTATACTACATCCATATCATACAATACTAAGCAACTAGCTTAAAAGCATGACTTCAAGGCACTGAGCTGGCAGAATGTCAATGACTTCTTGTTCAGTGATAAATACAAGTCATAGAATAGGTTATGGAATTTGTTCCCATCTTTGTAAAAACAAGCAAGTGCTTCAGACATCCATAAATTCATGTCAGTGAACACGAGAGAAGATGCTGAATAGGACACTTGGTGTTCACACTGGTTACCACAGGAGGGGAGGGAAACGACCTTTTCATCTCCATTATCTCAGATATGCTAACTGCTTACAATGCACATCATTTTGCAATTTTAAAGAAATTTTATCAAGGAAAATAAAAACAAACATATTTAGAGTATTATTCTGTTTATGCAAAAACTGCATCTGGGCACAGTGCCTCTAGGACACAAGGCTCTGCCATGGCCCGACCACTGCCAGGGAGTGCAGCCCTGGACTGGGCTCCGGGCTTCCCTAGGGAGAGGTATACAGAGCAGTGGCTGCCAGCCCTTGCCCAGAGCAATCCAACCACCTCAGAAATGGTCTCCCTTCCAACCATGAAGCTCCTCTTCACTAGAAAATATCCCTTTCGATTTGTTTAATATGTAAATCTCCCCAAAAATTACTATATTAAAAATTTTATCTCCTCTTAACTTTAGAATCACAAGCATTCCCTTTTCTCTTTGGTCCTCTACAGAGAACTCCTAACCCTCTGACACAGGAACCAGAGGGTGTCACCCACTATATTTTCAGGGTGTAACACCTCCCTTTGAAAGCATTTGTGTTTTTTTTAATTGCATTTTCACAATCATAGGCATTTTTCTTTCCAGAAAGAAATCTACCTAGAAGATAGAGCTGTCTCTCCACACCCCTCCTCTTCTCACATGAAACCCCTAGTTTAAGGTTTGAGTTGGCAGGCTATATGTCCTATAGATGTGTTTTCCCCCATGTCACAAACCCCAGGCCTGTACTGGGTCCAGGAAAGTCTTCCTGTCCTCCATTGTTTACAAAGTCTAGTGAGCAGCAGGTAAGCCATGAATAAATGTTTTCAGACAGGACAGTGCAAGCTGAAGCTGGATATTATGCCTCCAGGGCAAGCAGTCCTGAGGAAGCACTCAGGTGAGTAGGGCAGGGAGCAAGGAGGGACCCCACTTCATCACTTCCTCCACACACAACAGGCCTGGCACCAGTGTCTCAGAGAGATGAATGGGGAAGGGTCTGGAAGGATGCAAAGAATCAAAGTTTCATAAGCTTAAAAAAAAATCATTATTTTAAGTGTATCTTCTTAATGTATCTTCTTAATGCTCTGAGGCAAGGGCCAGCAAACTCTGGTACTCTGGCCAAATCTCGCTGCTGCCTGTTTGGGGAATAAAGCTTAACTGGCACACAGCCATGCCCACTTCAAAATGTCTATGGCTTCTTTCACACTTACATAGCAGAGCTGAGTCACTGTGAAAGGAACTGATGACACTCGCAAAAAACTAAAATATTTACTATCTGGCCCATTTTAGAAGAAGTTTGATGAGCCTGCTCCAGGGCACAACAGGCCATCTCCTCAGTTTAGTTCAGTCACTCAGTCACGCCCAACTCTTTGTGATCCCACTGTAGCATGCCAGGCCTCCCTGTTCATCAACTCCGGGAGCTTGCTCAAACTCATGTCCATCAAGTCAGTGATGCCATCTCATCCTCTGTCGTCCCCTTCTCCTCCTGTCCTCAATCTTTCCCAGCATAGGGTCTTTTCCAATGAGTCAGTTCTTTGCATCAGGTGGCCAAAGTACTGGAGTTTCAATTTCAACATCAGTCTTTCCAATGAATATTCAGGATTGATTTCCTTTAGGATTGATTGGTTTGATCTCCTTGCAGTCCAAGGGACCCTCAAGAGTCTTCTCCAGCACCACAGTTCAAAAGCATCAGTTCTTCGGTGCTCAGCTTTCCTTATAATCCAACTTTTACATCCATATATGGTTTTTCCAGCTACTGGAAAAACTATAGCTTTGACTAGATAGACTTTTGTTGGCAAAGTAATGTCTCTGCTTTTTAATATGCTGTCTAGGTTGGTCATAGCTTTTCTTCCAAGGAGCAAGCGTCTTTTAATTTCATGGCTGCAGTCACCATCTGCAGTGATTTTAGAGCCCAAGAAAATAGTCTCTCACTGTTTCTATTGTTTCCCCATCTATTTGCCATGAAGTGATGGGACTGGATGCCATGATCTTAGCTTGAGTTTTAAGCCAACTTTTTTGCTCTGCTCTTTTACTTTCATCAAGAGGCTCTTTAGTTCTTCTTCGCTTTCTGCCATAAAGGTGGAATCATATGCGTATCTGAGGTTATTGATATTTCTCCTGGCAATCTTGATTCCAGCTTGTGTTTCATCCAGCCTGGCATTTCGCATGATGTGTTCTGCAGAGAAGTTAAATAAGCAGGGTGACAATATACAGCCTTGATGTGCTCCTTTCCCTGTTTGGAACCAGTCTATTGTTCCATGCTCGTCGTTAACTGTTGCTTCTTGACCTGCATACAGATTTCTCAGGAGGCAGGTAAGGTGGTCTGGTATTCCCATCTCTTAAAGAATTTTCCAGTTTGTTGTGATCCACACAGTAAAAGGCTTTGGCATAGTCAATAAAGCAGAAGTAATTGCCATCTCCTCTGGCAATTACTAAAAATATGTAAGGGCATGCATGCCCTGGCATGAGAGGATTAGGGATTAATAAGAATCAAAGCTATGGTTTTTCCAGTAGTCATGTATGGATGTGAGAGTTGGACCATAAAGAAAACTGAGCACCAAAGAACTGATGCTTTTGAACTATGGTGTTGGAGAAGACCCTTGAGAGTCTCTTGGACTGGAAGGACATCAAACTAGTCAATCCTAAAGGAAATCAATCCTGAATACTCATTGGAAAGACTGATACTGAAGCTAAAGCTCTAATACTTTGGGCACCTGATGTGAAGAACTGACTCATTGGAAAAGTCAGTCACCCTGATGCTCGGAAAGATTGAAGACAGGAGGAGAAGGGGCTGACAGAGGATGAGATGGTTGAATGGCATCACTGACTGAATGGACATGAGTTTGAGCACGCTCCAGGAGTTGGTGATGGACAGGGAGGCCTGGTGTGCTGCAATCCATGGGTGTCACAGAGAGTTAGACACGACTTAGCAACTGAAATGAAGAACCAGGAATGAGGACCCTCAGAAACCCTAATCACTCGGGAAGAAAAAGATCTCAAATCAATGACCTAACCTTCCACCTTAAGAAATTAGAAAAAGAAGAGTGAACTCAACCCAGAGCAAACAAAAGAAAAGAAATTGGAGCAGAAATAAAGGAAACAGAGGTCAGAAAAATAGAAAAAAGCAACAAAACCAAAAGTTGCTTCTTTGCAGACAAACCTTCAACTAGACTGACCAACAAAAGAGAAGACTCGAATGATTAAAATCAGGAAGGAAAGGGAGACCACCGCTATCAGTCTTACAAAAACAGAAGATTATAAGGGAATCTGTGAATGGTTATACGCCCAAACATTAGATAACCTAGATAAAAAGGACAAATTCCTAGAAAGATATAAACTACCAAAACTCAAGAAGAAACAGAAGGTCAGACTATGCTCATGTTAGTAAAGAGAAATGAATTAGCAATCAAACAACTTCCTACAAAGAAAAGCCCAGGACTAGATGGTTTCACCACCAAACTTTCCCAAATGATTAAAGAAGAATTAACACCAATCCTTCATAAACTCTTCCCAGAAACAGAAGAGGTGGGAACACTTCCCAACTCATTCTGTAGGCCAGTATGACCACGACACCCAAACTAAACAACAGTCTCACAAGAAAAGTCCAGATCAATATCCTTCATAATACAGAGGCAGAAATCCTCAGCAAAATGTTAGCACACTGTGTCTAGCAGCATATGAAAACAGCCACATCCCGATCAGAGAGCTCAGCCCAGGTCAGGCAGAGAAGAGGCAGGGGCGTGGTGAGGACAAGGACCAGACGGATGTTTCTGGCTGGGCCCCAAACCAACAGAAAGCAAGCAAGCAAGGCTGTCAGCGCGACGGCTTTTCAAGAGGGGCTGCCTGCCCTTGGAAAACATCTCTGTGATCACTTTTCCTCCCAAGTCAGTTCACATTCAGGAGACTTCCTCTCTTTGGGGGTGGGGGCAGGGTGGGGGGCATGAGGAGGGAGGGCTTCCCGTCCACTAGCACTGGTCCCCTGTCTGTGGCGTCTGCTTCAAGAGCTGAGCTTTCTGTCTACCCCAGGAAGCAGGGAAAGTGAGGACTGCTGTTTGTCCCTCTTGCAGCCTGCCTGACTATAAAACAAAGTTAAAAAAAAAAAATCAGTATATAAATCCCCGGGATAATAAAGTAAACTGACTGTTTATTGCTCACCTCCCAAACTGCCCTGCTTAAAGATCTTTCTGCATAAAGGCAAGGGATTTTCAAGAGTGCACTGACCATGTGTCTGCCTTCTACACATCTGTTGTACACACACACACATACACACACAGAGCTTGGTGCTATTGGAGAATCAGATGTGTTTTTGCTACAATATCCTGCCCCTGCTGCTTAAAAATAAAAGGAATGGACCGATGCTTTCTTTGAGGAGACCCTTGTACTCTTACTTAGACAGATTCTTTTCTTTAAACTATTTTTTCAGCCACCCACCACCCTTTGCACTATCATTAAAGCCTTTTTCAGTCCAAGAAGTCCTCACAAAGACCTGCTTCTTAATGTCTGCACTTGTTTCCTCAGCACTAGGTCACCATCTCTGTTTTGCTAAACATGCTTCAGTACTTCTCTCTCCTCAGTGGTTTTCTGAGGGCCTCCGTCCACCCTGGTGAGGGGCCCCCTCATTAGTATTCTCCTTCTCAGACAAGGCGTCCACACAGGGGCTTTCAGCCTCCCTCTTGAGGCCGTCAAGCCATCAATGAGCCTAGAGCGCCGGTTCATTTGAGAACTGTCTGCTTCTAGGGAAGTCCCTGGCACAGGCGAAATGTCCCCTTTTCAGTGTAAAAGTGCCCCAGGGACTAGGCCACCCAGCTGCTCGGGCTCGGCCACTGCTGTGCATCCCCTCCCCAGAACAGGCTGTAAGGATGGCCCCACCCGCACCTCCCTGCTCCCTGGCAGCAGGACTCCAGAGGCAGAGGTGGTGGAGGAGGAGGAGACTTGGAGACTAAGGGTCAGGGCCCGGGACCAGAGCCCGGCTCCGCCCTGAGCTCCCTCAACCACCCACTCGCCTCTCAGGTCAGCGGTGGGGGCCAGGGGGCAGGTGGAACGTGGGTGAGAAGGCGGCGGCAGACGCCAAGTGGAGAGAAGCCATTGCACAGGTCGGCGGCCTCACCTGTCCAAAGACGTACAGCAGCCCGATGGTGCCTCCCGTCTGCCCGCCGAGCACCGCGGCGACCATGGAGTACACGCCGCCGCTGCCCACGCCGCAGCGCTCCCCAACCCCGACGCCGGACAGCACGGTCACCAGGGCCACCAGGGCGACGAAGGACACCAGAAGCACGCCCGCGAGCACGCCCGTGTTTCCCTGGGGGGAGGGGGGGGCAAGGAGCCAGGTCAGAGGCAGGGCACGGGGCGAGCACGGACCGCCACCCTGCTGCCCTCACACGTGAGCCCGCTGGAGAAAGGCAGAGGCGGCACCGCAGGGGTGAGGCCTGGAGAGATCCCAGACGAGCCGAGAGTTCTCACAGCAAACTCGAAGAGACTGCCAAGCCCTGACAAGTCTAGGCAAAGCCGCTTCCTACCCCCACGAGGCCCCTCCTGGCCTGTCCCTCTCCCCCTCCCCGCCTCCACCCCTCAGCCGACAGCTCCCCCACAGACACACTGGGTGCCCCACTCCCTCACCTCCACCCTCCACCCACGAGGCCCCGCCTGGAATGCCTTCCTGCCCAAACCTCTTCCCTCTCAGGTTGACTCCCGTTTTCTCCAGGAAGCTGTCCCCAAACCCCTTCCTCCGCAGTACTCGGGGCTTAGTGCTCATCCCAGCACTTGTCTTACTGAGTCTGCTTCTGAGCCCGTCTTCCCTTTGGGCTGTGTACTCCAGAGAGCAGGATTAGGTTTGGAGGGGCGGTTTCATTGCCTTCCCCATTTCTCTTTCATTTGTGTGCACATCTACTATATCTACTCTCTTCTCACTCTTCTGACATTTAAAAATGCTCATCTTCTGAAAGTTATTTGAGTGTTTAGAAGTTCAATGCATTGAAAAATTGATTAATTTATATGAAATACCTTTTATAAATGAGTAAAGAAGCATTGTTGGAGAAGACTCTTGAGAGTCCCTTGGACCGCAAGGAGATCAAACCAGTCAATCTTAAAGGAAATCAACCCTGAATATTCCTTGGAAGGACTGATGCTGAAGCTCCAATACTTTGGCCACCTGATGCGAAGAGTGAACTCATCAGAAAAGACCCTGCTGCTGGGAAAGATTGAAGGCAGGCAGTGAAGGGGATGACAAAGGATGAGATGGTTGGATAACGTCACCGACTCAGTGGACAAGAGTTTGAGCAAACACTGGGAGATGGTGAATGACAAGGAAGCCTGGTGTGCTGCAATCCATGGGGTCGCAAAGGGCTGCATACGACTGAGCACTGAGCGGCGGAACAACAACAAAAGCAGTGTGGGGAGTGGATTTCCAGCTGAGAGTAATGCCATACCAAGCAAAACTATGATTCTACTCATAGAGAAGGGGAAAAAATGGATTTAAAGTTTGTCACAGTAAACTACAGGGTACCTAAAGGATTAGGTTTCATTCTGTTATGTTTTATTCAGGAAGTTACTTACTTTGTTGATTTTATATTTTTAATGAACTTATACTATTATCTTCCTTTGTTTTTGTGTTCTTATCTACATGGGATAACTTTTTAAAAGTCTGTATCAATCTTTAAGTTTTCATACTAAAACTGCCACTATAACATTTTTCAAATTACAAATATGCTGCCAAATTATTCTTTAGAATTAATATTTTTCTATGACTTCTACTTTATGTTATCCCCTAAAAGCTCTACTTTATTTTTAGCATTTCACATTTACCTTTATTTCCAGTTCAAATATGTTTTTTTTCAGGCAAAACTAATGCCAGAATTGAAAAGGAGAGATTGCTTTAGGGCAAAAGGATGTATTTGTATGGTAGCAGCCTCAAAGATGGTCCTGGTGGTCCCCACCTCCAGGCATTCATGCCCTTGTGTAGTCTGTTTCCCTGAGTGGAGGCTGGATGGTGTGACTCACTTTTAGTGAGCAGAGCCCTGCAGAAGTGATGAGATGTCACTTCTGAGATGAGGGTATGAAAAGACCACGCCTTTCATCTTGGGCACTTGCTTCCTCATTCTCTCTAGGTTGATGGCCCTGGGGGAGGCCAGCTGCAGATATTGAGACAACACTATGAAGGGGCCAACATGACAAAGCCTGACAACAACCTCACTGTGATCTTAGCAACAGCCCCTCTGCCAGTGGAGCCTTCAGGTGAAACTGTAGCCCTGACTAACAGCTCGGCTGCAATCCCATAAGAAAGCCTGAGCCAGAGGCAGCCAGCTAAGTTGCTCATGGATCCCTGAACCACAGTAACAACCAGATAAATACAAATTTGTGACATCAAGCTGCTAAGTACTGAAGTAATTTTTTATGCAGCAATAGATGATAATTTATACAAGTTTACTTCACTTGGGGGATAGGACCAACACTTCTAGATAGCCATTTCTCAAAAAATAATCACCCAGCAGAAAAGTTAAGAGCAGGCCCTAGGATTTAAGAATCGAGGTAGAGTCTATCCTTTCCTCCTTCCACTGTTCTGTAATCATCCCCTGCACAAGGCAGAGCCCAGGGGCCCAGGCTGTCACTGCCAGGCCGTCCTCTGCCACAGCAGGCAGGTGGCTGGGCCTCCCTGGGACACAGGCTGGAGGTGCTGGGAAGAGGAGAGGTACCCAGGAAGGGGGAAAGCCAGAGCTCGATCCCAGGAGCCTGACAATGCTTGCCGGCACAAGGCGTCTGGGCGGGAGGCTTTGTGTTTTGTAAGGACTCCCCTGAAAGTTATGGAGGAGTATGAAAGGCAGGGATTCACACCATCCACTCAGAGACGTTGCTAAATCTGCTCTAAGCTTTCCACACATTAATAAAGAAAACTTTCAGACCCACTTTCAGGGTCTGGTTAAAGGTAGAACCTGAAGCTACGGGCCTGGGTATGGAGAAGAGGAATAGCTGAGGAAGGGCGAGCCTCATCCAGCCTCCTAAGAGGGCTAAGAATCCCATATACCCCACTACAGTGAAGCTCTCATCCCCTAGAATTTACAGATGTGACAGTTAATTTTATGTGCCAGCTTGGCTAGATTATAATGACCAGTTTTTAGTCAAACACTAGTCTAGAAGTTGCTATAAATGTATTTTTAAGATGTGTTTAACATGTACAATCTGTTGACTTTAAGTAAAAGAAATTACATAATATGGGTAGTTTTCACGCAATCAGAAGGCCTTAAGAGCAAAGACTGAGGTTTTCCAAAAATGAAGGAATTTGGTCTTCAGATTGCAACATATAAGTTTCTAAGTTTTCAACTCAAAACCCTGCAACTCAGTTCTTACCTGCATCTCAGTTAGCCTACAGATTTTGGACTTTCCAGCCCCCATAATCACATGAGCCAAATTCTGACAATAAACACACACCCACCTCTCTCTCTACCTCTGTGAGATGACAGAAAATATATACAGCCATCCCTCAGTATCCCCAAGGGATTAATTTCTGGGACTGCTCTCAGATAGGAAAATCTGTGAATGCTCGGGTTCCACAGTCAGCCCGCCCTAACCAATTGCACATCCACAGATTCAACCAACGACCATGTAGTACTGTAGTATTTATTGAGAAAAATCCAAGTATAAATGGAGAGTGTGGTTCAAACTCATATTGTTCAGGGGTCAACTGCATATTGGTCTCTGCACCTGGTTTCTGGAACAAAGTCCCTGAAACTTCATCATTTCTCCAGTGACAAGAGCACTAGGAACATCTGTCATTCTAATATTAGTGTTTGACCCCATCCCTGAGCCTGGTGGCTCAGATGGTAAAGAATCTGCCTGCAGTGCAGGAGACCCAGGTTCAATTCCTGGGTCAGGAAGATCCCCTGGAGAAGGAAATGGCAACCCACTCCAGCATTCTTGCCTGGGGAATCCCATGGACAGAGGTGCCTGGCAGCTACAGTCCATGGAGTCACAAAGAGTCAGACACGTCTGAGCGACTAACAGTTTTTCACTTTCCATCCCTGACCCAGGGCTACTAAAACCCTTGTAAACTCCCAAGGGATACGAGCCCTAGGAGCATCTCTTGTTCTAACAAGGCAGCTGTGAGTGTGTTCCTGGGTGGTGATTAGTCACCAGAAAGACCAGGCCATGAGGAGAAGCTTGGAGTTTCCACCACCACCCCCCTCAACACGTACATACACTTCTCTAGAGAGGGGAAAGAGGCTGGAAACGGAATCAATAATGGATCATGTATGCTGAAGTTGTAAAATCCCCAAGGTTTGGGGATCAGAAAGTTTCCAGGTAGGTGACCACATCCACATACCAGGGGTAATACACTTCAACTCCAAGGACCCTTGCAGACCTTGCCCTATGGATCTCTTCATCTGTCTATCAATCTATATCTTTTATCATATCCTTTAATAAGCTAGTTAACATACGTGTTTCCCTGAGTTCTGTAAGCTGCTCTAACAAGTGAACTGAATCTGGGGGAGGTGTCAGGGAAACCCCCGAAGCACAGGGGCAACCTGGACTTGTGATTGGCAGCTGAAGTAGGTGGGGGCAGCTTCATGGGACTGAACCTATAACCTGTGCGACATGACGCTCTCTCCAGGTAGACAGTGCTGGAATCGAGTGAAATTGTAGGACACTCGGCTGGTGTTACAGAATTGCTTGGTGAGGGGAAAAAACACACGTCTGGCGACCAGTAGTGTCAGAAGTGAAGCGAAAGCAAACAGAAGTGCACAGAGGCCTGAGGCCTTCAGAGTCCCCTCGGCCTCTCCAGGCAGGGCGGCAGACAGGCCACCAGGAAAGCTGGCGAGGGCCACAGACTGGAGGCAAGCTTGCTATCAGTCTGCTCTCTCTGACCCACCTCCAGTCCCACCCAAGACACGCCCTGACTTCTGTCTCTCATTTTTGTAGTTAAATCCGTGGTGAGGCTTCCACATGAACCTCTGTCTGAGGCCCAGGTTCTCAGGATTCACACTTAGAAAGCAATGCTAGCCACTCCATGTGCTTGATCTTGTTTCCTGTCTCTGGAGCATCTATGCTTTAGGAATCTGTCGAGCACTCTGTGGAATACCCAAGGGCGACAGAGCTTTCCACGTCCCAGGCCCAGAAGAGGCTCCAGGGCTAACCAGCTCACCACTCACCACCAGCCAGCCGGTCCTTAAGAAAAGGACAACCCCAAAAATGTTGATCATGCAGGAGGTGAACACACCATCCCAGGTCCCGAACAGCACCGGCTCCCATACGAACAGCTGGATCTTCCACCAGGGTTGGGGCTGGGCCAGGGCCTCCTGAAAACAGGGCACACAGCGGTCAACTCAACAGCAGTGGGGGTGGGGGGGATGCTGGGAGAAGTCAGCTTTAAAGCTCTGCGTTTCGCGACGCCACACCGGCTTGTGTGCAGGGCGACTCCTATGCCTGCATGTAGCACAGACGTGCTCTTCAGCAAACTTTGTCCCCTCTCCTTCTGCCCACTCTGGAGACTGTTTCCTAGCCTCTTTATGGGCGGTGTGGCCACATGACTGAGTTCCACCACTGGGATGTGGGCGAGCCTGGGCTGCTGAGCTCCAGTTCAGACAGTGGTCACGAGCTGGGTGATGCCACCCTCCCTCTCAGTCCTCTGTTCCTGGGGGGGATCAGCAGCTCCCAGCAGTTACTAGTCTTTGGGAATCTTACTTTACTTAGCTTTTTGTTGCTCCCGCCCTTCTAACCCTTCTGTAATGAACTCTGTATGTTAAATTCCCTCTGTTTAAAAAACCTAGGGCAGTGTTTGGGTTCCTCACTGAACATGAGCTGAGACAGTGATTCGTAAGTGCCCTTTCATCCCAGACCACAAAATCCCATGGCATTGCTTGGCAGTTGTCTGGAATGAAGGCTAACAAGTGGTGAAACAGACGCTTTGCTCATTTTTCCAGTTCAAAATATAACAAAAACACAGATCACTCATACAGAAACTCTTTACTAGAAAGACTAAAACTTATGGAAATGATCTTAAGATCAGTAGCCATTCATACTAGGAACTGCTTCTGCATAGGTTTGGTAATTAAATTCAAACATCACTAGAGTCTTCCAATGGCCTCCAATTGCCACAAGAGTGATGAGTGATTCTCACCTGGAGACTGGGGAGACAGGCACCCAGTCAAGACCCACTGTGAGCAGTAAGCCTGACTGGTACATGTATGTGAGCTGTAACTTCAGAGAGAAGGCAGGAAAGTCAAGTGACAGGGAAATCAGAGGTCAAGAGTCAGGGGCAGGGCCTCTGAACATTTGAGAACAGTGGGTGTGCCTATGATCTAAGACCAATCCCAGCATCAAGCTATACTCAGTTAAAATAGAAGGAGAGGATACTAGCTTCCTGCCTTATATTGTGCACTGACAGAGGAAGAAAGGGCCTTGAATAATCATCAGGACATCAATAAAGCCACATGGGACAGATGGGCCAGAGGACTCCTTGGAGTCTTTGACAGTCCCTGACACCAGCTGGAATGCCATTCATCTCTGTGTATTTCTGTTCATCTGTCTTTAGCAAACTACTAATGAGCAATCTCCTGAAAGTCAATAAACATGAGAACAGTGATCATGGTTCAGAGCGAAGACCCTGCCAACCTATGCTTGTCTTCAAACAAATGGTACTGAGTGACCTTGAGGTAAGTATAATAAGACTGCTTTCCAGGATCTTAATCTCAAAACCCAGGACCTGGCCCAACTTCCTGTCTCTGCTTATGTTCACTTCCTAGCACGGCTTGTTGCAGGTATATTATTTATTAGAAACAGTCATAACAATAGCAACAAGGTGTAATAACGCAGAGAGTGGTTTCAGCTTCCACATCAATTCCCTCCACTGGTGCTCACATCACCCCCCGAGGCAGGCAGGGAGAGGGCCCCTGTCTACAGCCTGCTGAGGAAAGAGAGCCTGGGAGAAGAGACACAGCTGCCCTAGGTTCACAGCTGGATTGCAGTTCCCCAGCCCAGACTGCAAAACCTGCACCACAGCTCACTTGCTCTGTTCTCTCCTAAATTTCACTCTTTATGATGCAATTTCTAATACCTGGACTTTGCTTAAGTACTGGTGGCTCAGTGGTAAAGAATCTGTCTGCCAATGCAGGAAAGCCCTGGGTTGGGAAGATCTCCTGGAGAAGGAAATGGCAACCCACTCCAGTAATCTCGCCTGAAAAATCCCATGGACAGAAGAGCCTGGTGGGCTACAGTCCATGGGGTCACAAAAGAGTCAGACACGACTTAGTGACTCAGCAACAACACCTGCTTTATCCTTAAAATTCCTGTTGTGATTCTAGAAACTTTATTCATCATTCATCACAGTCTTCATGTTTCCACTCTGAAGGGCTGTTTTGTTTATTTGTTTAGTTACCTAATAGGATATGAAAAGCCTTTCACTCCCTGGACCTCACTGAACTAAACCAGCCTTAAAGGTGCCGCACACATGAATGAGGCAGAAACTTTAGGAGATCTTCACCCTCAGAATAAAGCGTATGTAAAGGCATGCATGGTTTGAAATGAGTTTGGTGGCCCCAGTGTTGACCTTGTAGGAGAGTACTAGACAGAGAGAGACAGCTCAAACCAGCTCCTGTGCATAACAGCGTGGCCCCAGGGCTGGTACAGTTCTTACAACAGTTCCAGTGTGTATGTGTTTGCCCCTCATCAAGCAAGTCTCTGATAGATACCAGCTAGATGTCCTGTAATTCAACTCAGTTCTGACACCATCTACCCAGAGATGGTGTCATCCCCCTATCCAGCGCTCAGTCCAGCAGACGCCAATCCCAAATTCAGGCTGTAATCTGTGTTTACCTGGGAAGGTAAACAGCTTCCTGGGGCTGTTGATCGGAGGTTCCCACCACCCCCTTCTTGGGTTCAGTTCATTTGTTAGAATAGCTCACAGAACTCAGAGATCACCAGCTTATTATGAAAGGCTAGAACTCAGAAACCATTGGATGGAGGAGATGCCCAGGCCAGGCTGGGGAAAGAGCCTGGGACAACCATACCTTCTCCCAGAGCAGCACCGTCCCTTCATCTCCATGTGCTCACCAAGCCAGAGGCTCTCTAAACCCTCTTTTTGGGTTTTCTTAGGAAGCTTCATCACATAGGCATGATTGATTAAATCACTGGTCACTGGTGACTGATTTAACCTCCAACTCTTTCCCCTCCCCTTAAAGTTCCAACCCTCTAATCACATGGTTGGTTCCCCTAAAAACAACCCTCATCCTTAGGTGATTCTAAAAGTCACCTCATTAATATAAACCCAGTTGTGCTTGAAATGCATTTGCTATAAATATCAAGGCATCTTATCACTTTTATCACTTAGGGAATTCCGAGGGTTTTAGGAGCTCTGCTCAAAATACGTATCGACACGAAGGTGAAAAAGTCAAAGTGTTAGTCTCTCAGTCGTGTCCAGCTCTTTGTGACCCTATGGCTTGTAGCCCTCCAGGCTCCTCTGTTCTTGGAAATCTCCAGGCAAGAATACTGGAGTGGGTTGCCATTTCCTTCTCCAGGGATCTTGCCAACCCAGGGATAGAACCCAGGTCTCCTGCACTGCAGGCAAACTCTTCACCATCTGAGCGACCATGGAAGCCCATATTTATCATAAATAACAGTATCCTAACCCTGCCCCTTCTGTCCTGCCAGCTCTCTAAGTCCTCCCAGGTCCTGCTCAGACAGGCTGCAGGCAGAGCCACTTCCTCAGCACACGCAGACCTCCAACCAGAGGACGGAGTATCAACTTTTCCCCATACTCGGGGGTCTCAAACCCAAACTCCCTCCTTTATGGGAGATTAAGGAACCCCAGCTCATCCACAGTACCCTCTCCTGCAGAGGCTGTGACCCACAGACACTTCCTTTGTGCCTCTGCCAGTCATCTCTGGTGCCTGGGGGAGGGCAGTGGAATCACTGGGTGATGAGGTGATAGTTGGGCCAGGTCTGGGCTATCTTGTGATTGGCACGAACTGTTGATAACTCTCTCAGAACCTCACTGTCTTCAGATTTGGGTCCCAGTCATCTATTCCAAAATAACAGGAGTATCATTCAGTGCTCTGTGGCACAAACATAACAGGCTGTGGGGAAAGGCAGATGGCAGTAAGACAATGTGTGTGCCGGCAGTGAGGCTTCTGGGGGACAGGGGCAGAAACTAAGAAAGAAGAGAAAGCAAAGCAAGAGGGGCAAAGCGCCCCTCGGAAAGGGCCCACAGACATGCTCAAGGGGCGCGTTCCTCTCTTCCTTGAGGCCCCGCAGGTGGACACTTGGCAGGTTCTGGGACACAGCAAGTCGGAGTCTGGCCCCCAGTGATCACGCCTGCGTGACGCCTGCTGCTCGGGCTTCCCTTCCCGACCTCCCAGAACAAGGAGCCAGGGCCTGGTCCCTCTGAGCCGAGGGCTGAACCCACACTGGAGACACCACAGCTGCAGGGTGGGTGTTTTAGTTCTGAAGTAGAAGTCTTTCTCTTGTGAGTAGAGAATCTGCACTCTTCGGCAGGGAAATCGCACCCTGAAGTGAGAGGGGCACACACGTGGCTTCCAGCATGCGACAAGTGGAGCAGAGGAGGCAGACAGACACTCTGCCACAGGCGGCCATGTGAGCTCCCGCACCGGAGCCTTCCTCTCAGACAGCCACCTCCCTCCGGCAGGCCACCAAGCAGGCCTGAAATGTGAGATGACACCTCTTCTTCCTGCCAGCAGCTGGAGAAAAAGAATCTGGCTTCTGCCCACTTGGGTCAGGAGCGGGTCAGAGCAGGACATGACCTGGCCCTCCCTCCCAAAGACTGGTTCTCCCTGGAGCACACACATATGCCAGCAGCTTGCTCTCTGAATGCTAGTTATTTAATTGTCAATCACACATCAGAGAAGATCCCAAGCTGCTGCTGGCCTGTGACCCAGTGGGCAGAGTGGGCACCAGCCACATTCCTCTCCTCTGACTCTGAATAAGCACCACAGGCAGAGTTCGCGGGGGCGGGGGGCGGCAGCAGTAGGCTTCACAGCCAGGGCCACCTGTGGCTGATGTAGGTAGCTACATACCTGCCGCCAGGAGGGCTGCACAGTTTAGATGAGATGATAATTGTGAAGGTGTTTTTCATAAGCATGAAGCACATCAGCAGTTTTAAACATGGTTGAGGATTTCTTCAGGGCAGTTGAGAGGGAAAGGAAAGATGTCTTATTGCCTGTACCTCTTCTATTAACCCAGCCTACCTGGGCTCATGTTTCAGGTGAATCCTCACTCTACAGCTCAGCCCTGCTCAGTTCCAGGGTTGGGGCAGCTGGCACCTTCTCTGTTGCACTAGGAGTTTGAGAATGGGCATCCAATCAGCACTTTGCTACCAGATTGAAGCTGGTCGTGGAAACTGCTCCAGAGGGGAAGTGGCAAGGACCCATCGGGAGTGGTCAAAGTCTGACTTCCCTGGATCTGAATCTGGGCAGCACCCTTGGTCAATATTGATTTAGTCATTCCTAGCAACGTGAGATCTTTGCGGCTGTGTGGAAATCTGCATGGAGCGAGTTCAAAAGCCAGCGTCTCCATAACAGTAGCTCTGGATGCTTGATCTGTGGTTTTTCCATCCTGTGTGTGCTGATCCTGGTCCAAGGCTAGGAATCTCTCAAGGCACAACCTGGTCATAGAACCATATAGGCACAGGACTGGCAAGACCCTCAGATGCTGTGAAAATGTTGATGCTGGTGGGAATTCCTGATGAGGTTCTACCTCTTAGAGTCACACAGCAGCAGCTCATTCCCCACAGAGCAGCCACTTCTGCACTCAGAATGCACAACCCAAAGACGCTATGCCCTGGACA
Organism: Madoqua kirkii; assembly: GCA_006408675.1. Taxonomy (NCBI): domain Eukaryota; kingdom Metazoa; phylum Chordata; class Mammalia; order Artiodactyla; family Bovidae; genus Madoqua; species Madoqua kirkii. The sequence continues at coordinate 16,312 of SJYC01104537.1, forward strand.
CCGAATACCATCCCACAAACCTAAATTTCCACAGCAGCAATGCCATGGCCACCAAAACAAGAGCTTCCCCTTCCCTTCCTGGTCTCCTTGACAAGAGGACAGAAGCTTCCTGCAAGACTCGGGCTGTCACTAGACAATCTATCTTGGCTTAATATCAGGAGGACAAACACAGGCCCTAGTGCCCTTCACCAGTAACAGGCAAACTTGCTAAGTATCAACTGCAAAAGATTTATTCTTCTAGATGACTCAGTGAATCAGATAATACTATACTCATTTAAGAATTCCAATGTACTGAGTACTTTTGACTTTTGGAATCACATAATGTTTTAATACTCAAAAATAAAATAAAATCAACAGAATGATAGAGAAAAACTCTAAGAATGCAGAGAGAAACAAATTAATTCACTATTTCTAATGAAAAACATAACCACACTGAAGGTGGAAAAAAAAAAGCAGAGTAACTTTCGAACATATTATTTTGACCTTACGCTTTCAGTCTAAAGACAAATAACTACAAACTAATACAAATTCTAGGCTTCCCTGGTGGCTCAGAGGTAAAGCCAATGCAGGAGTCGCGGGTTTGATCCCTGGATTGGGAAGATCCCCTGGAGAAGGAAACTGGACCCCACTTCAGTATTCTTGCCTGGGAGATCCCATGGACAGAGGAGCTTGGCAGGCTATAGTCCACAGTGTTACAGAGTCGGACACAACGTAGCAACTGAGCACACGTGCAACACACATTCTAGAAAGAAAGCTTGTTTTTTGCAGGGGTAGGAGTTAATCTACTTTCCATCAATTACAGGATTGAGCAAAGAAGTAAACAGACAGTCAATAGACTGACAGTCAAGTTTCTCACTGTTGGAGAAGGCAGTTAAACTAAGGAAGGAGAACCCTGGGGTGATAAATTAGAATGAGAGGCATCAGTTTGAATTCATAGTTTTTAATATGCAGAGGAAGATATAAATATATATTCCTTCTCTCTGTCTACTTAAAGGGTCTACAAGGTAAGACACCCCAGTAGCAACAAACAGATCTAACACCCAGATCTTGGTCTTTAAATATCACTTCTCATCTTACTGAGCCAGAGCTCTTTCGAGGAATAGCTGATTCAGGGTCGAGGCAGAGAAAATACAAAATGAGCCTAGAATATTTTCTGTCAGAAAGTAAGAAGGTGCTCCTAAAAAATGATGAGGATGTGTTGAAAGAAAATAGGAAACAGCCTCCAGGGGCACCCACTGGCCAAATCTGGAATGATTTGAGCATCACAATCAATAATTATAGCAATAGAATACTCATGGGAAAAGTAAGAATCTGAGTCCATACAGATATAAGTAAATGAACAAATTAAAACAGCAGAAAGAGGGAAAATCCTTTTTAGTAGAACACCAACTAATATATGTAGAAGAAATGATGGTGTTAGAAAAATCATCATTCTGCAGCCATCACAGTAATAATTGATTCTGTCAAGAATCAACAACTGATGCTAAAGCTAATGGATAGGAGATATATGAGGAACTGGATATTTCCACAGTCTCAAAGTATTCCTAACAAATTATATATTAACTACAAAGGGGAAATTAGTAACTTCAGACTGGATTAACCTAGTAGGCACCACCTGAAATGCTAACCAAAGTTAACATTACCAATAATGGAACAAGCAGAAACCCTGTACCTCTCTCCTGAGATGATGTCTGGAAAAGAATGCAATATCATTCTATGGGTTCCTGCCCAAAATACAAAACTCAAATCTAATAATAAGAGATCATATCCCAAACTGAGGAACATTCTGTGTTTTGAAAAAAAAAAGTCAAGGTCATGAAAGATGAAGAAAGGCTAAGAACTGTTCCAGATTAAATGAGACTGAGTGAGGCATGATGACTGAATGTCCTGTGTGATGCTGGACTGACTCCTGGTTGGGGGGGAAAGTGACAGGATATCAGTGGGATAACTGGCAAAAGTGGACTGTGAAACTGTGGATTAGATAACAGGACTGATCAATGTTAAGTGTCTTGATCTTAAAAAAAAATTCCATAGTCTGGCCATCCAGGCATGTACTATGGCTATTTTATGTGGCCACACCAAGAGGCTTGTGTGATCCTAGTTCCCTGGGCAGGGATTTGAATGCAGGCCCTCAGCAGTGAAAGCGTGGAGTGTCAACCACTGAACCACCATGAAATTCTCTAAATGTCTTGATTTGGATAAATATACTGTGGTTAGGTAAAAGAAAAGTCCTATTCTTAGGAAACAGACACTGAAGTATTTATGGGTAAGGGAATATAATGTCTACAAATTACTTCCAAGCGGTTCAGGAAAAAATACATACAGTAGAATATGTGCTCAGCCACGTCTGACTCTTTGCAACACCACGGACTGACTGTCTCCTCTGTCCATGGGATTATCCCAGCAAAATACTGGAGTGGGCTGCCATCTCCTCCTCCAGAGGATCTTCCTGACCCAGGGATTAGACCTGCATATCTTACGGCTCTTGCACTGGCAGGTGAATTCTTTGCCACTGAGCCACCTAGGAAGCCTATAATAGAACATAATATGTACCAAAACATACATATGCAATAGAAATTTAGAGAGAGAGAGAGCAAGAGCAAGAGAGAGCACACAAACAATAAAGCAAAAGGACAAAATGTTAACAACTGGTAAACCTGAGTCAAGAGTATATGGCAGTTCCTTGTATTACTGCAACTTCCTACAAGTGTGAAATGGTATCAAAATTTCAAAAGTTTAAAAATAATGAACACAATTTTTATTTTTAAAAAGAAGCCCCCATATATTGAAAAAATAGCTTGTTCACTCTTGTAGCCCCAGTGCTCAACATGGAACAGGTGCTTACTAAGCGTGTTAGCGGAATGAATGAATGAATAAAATGTGCTTTAGAAAGTGACATTAGACATCTCTTTCAAGAGAGCAGAATATGCACTTTCCTACCTTCCTAGTTACCATGACAATAACAGAGAAGATGTGGGCTTTTTTAAATGTATGAAACCATAGTTATGACTAGAAAGGGAACAAAACACATGCTACTAGTAGATCAGACATTTGGGGAGATTTCTGCATATGGGCTTGGATGGGCAGAAGAAGGCACATGAGGGAGCAGCCCAGGGCAGCCAAGAGAAGAGCCGTCTTCCAAGGCCCCTGAGAAGTTCCAGGCTCAGAGCCAGCGAATGCTAGGGGCAGACACAGGCCGCAGCAGTCACTGGGAATAACATCATCTTGGAGGTTTCACCATGTAACACATATGGCACTTATAGCATAAAAGGCTGAAGGGCGGAGCTGGGAAGCAGCCTATGGGATTGCCAAGTTCCGACATTTCACATTGAAGCAGTATAATATTAACTCTAAACAAACTGTGAACATTTTAAAATGTATGTTTAATCTCTAGAGCAGCTGTTCTCAAACTTTTTGATCTCCAGATCCTTTTACATTCTTAAAAATTACTAAGGATCCCCAAGAGTTTTTGTTTATGTGATCTATAACTATCAATATTTACCATATTAGAAACTTAAAGGGAGATATTTTAAAAACTTATTAATCACTTAAACATAATAATAATAAACCTATTATCTGTTAAAATAAGTATCATGTTTGCATGAAAAATAACTACTTTCCCAAGCAAAAACTTAATGAAAACATTTTAATCTCTGGCTTGATAGAATACAGCTGGACTCTCATATCTCCTGCATCCAATCTGCTGTGAGATGTTATTTTTGAAGTACATGAAAACAATTTGGCCTCCCATGCTTCTATAGTTAGAGTAATCTACTACCACCAATCCATATATGAAAAAAATTCCTGTCACCCCAAAGAGAAGAACATTCAAAAAAAAAGTGACAGGGGATATAAGAACAAGAGTTTTTGTTTATGTGATCTATAACTATCAATATTTACCATATTAGAAACTTAAAGGGAGATATTTTAAAAACTTATTAATCACTTAAACATAATAATAATAAACCTATTATCTGTTAAAATAAGTATCATGTTTGCATGAAAAATAACTACTTTCCCAAGCAAAAACTTAATGAAAACATTTTAATCTCTGGCTTGATAGAATACAGCTGGACTCTCATATCTCCTGCATCCAATCTGCTGTGAGATGTTATTTTTGAAGTACATGAAAACAATTTGGCCTCCCATGCTTCTATAGTTAGAGTAATCTACTACCACCAATCCATATATGAAAAAAATTCCTGTCACCCCAAAGAGAAGAACATTCAAAAAAAAAGTGACAGGGGATATAAGAAACAGCAGTAGCTGCATATGAACCAGAAGAATTTAAAGATACTTGAAAAAAATTAAGACTCTATTGCTCAGAAGCAGTAAAGCTTTTAACAACTTAGGCCTATGTTTTCTCCTCCATGAATATGATAACGTCACTTGCTTTTCCAGTTAAACACACACATTTATATATCTTACCACAATAAATGCTATTTACAGATATAAAGTTTTTATAAACAACTATAACAAACATGGAAATACTTACTACAATTAAAATATATATAAATTTCATAAACTATGACAGTGTAAAAGTAACAATCCAACAAAAAATTAGAAATGAAATGAGAGAAATGGAAGGAAGGGTAAATGTGCCAATGTCCTCTTTTTTCATACTGGGAAGCAATACAGTAAACTGGTATTAAATTGATAATGTAGTCAAGAAACTGAAGTATCAATAAAATATTTAAAGTTATAAACCATTAGGGACTGTCTCTGGGGAATGGCAGTAAAAGAAGAGACGAAGAAGGCTTTTAATTTTGTATCATTCTTTTGCTTAAAAAATGTTTTTACTGCATACATGTAGTACTTCTATGATATAAATAATAACAATTTTTATTTGAAGAAAAATCTACCACATATTATAAATACTTGAAAAATAAAATGCTGACCTCAAGTTAGAAATTTATTTATAACTCAACTTCACTTTAAGCAATGGATGGATACACCAAAAGATACCTGTGATCTGAATCACATTTGAAATGTACAGTCTGCTTAAATTTCTTTGATAAAATTAATGTCTGTCCATACATGTGTATATTTTTGTTTAAAATTAAAATTTCCCTGTGCTTTTTTTTTTCTTTTTAAACTGATAATTGCCTAAAAAGGGAAAGCTACTCAAAATGAGCCATGGCCTTCTCTTTTCTAAGTTCTATGAACACTGAGATTCACTTTAGAGCAAATTTATCATCAGGATCAAACATAACTATTTTTGGCTAAATGAGGATCAGTAGGCTACCGTGGCTTCAAATTCATCAGTAAGCACCTAAATCCTGAAACTTCTGACAGAGACTGTGGATGTGATTTACAAGCTATCTGCAGATTGGAAAAAGCATATCATTGAATTGAATTTTTTTACACAGACCAACGGTTTTTACTTCATTATCTTTTTCTCTTTATGCCTGTTCATATAAAGAAGAGAACAACTGCACATCAAAACAAAAACAAAAGAAATGTAGCTTTCTTCTGATAAGTGACAACGACAACAATATCCTACTAGATAGGCATTCACGCCAGAGCAGTACTGCCTCTGAAGACTGTTCATGCTGAGCTGTTCTGAAGCATACCACCATCATAGCCTCTGCAGTCTTTGGACTAAGTTGTTAAATTCAGAAAGAAAGAAAACAAGTTTTAAGAATCAGATTACATTACTACTTGAGAGTGTATGTCTGTGTGTGTGCGCATGCATTCGCACTTGCACAAATGCACGCACAGTTGTGCTCAACTCCTCGTAACTCCACAAACTGTAGCCAGCCAAGCTCCTCTGTCCATGGGATTTCCCAGGCAAGAATACTAGAGTAGGTTGCCGTTTCCTCCTCAGGGGACCTTCCCGATCCCAGGATTGATTCAGTGTCTTTTACATCTCCTGCACTGGCAGGTGGATTCTTTACCACTAGCACCACCTGGGAAGCCCTACATTGCTACTTGATAGAGCAAACAAGCCTTTCCTGCTGGCTCAGACAGTAAAGAATCGATCTGCAATATGGGAGACCTGGGTTCGATCCCTAGGTTGGGAAGATCTCCTGGAGAAGGAAATGGCAACTACTCCAGTATTCTTGCCTGGAAAAGAGCAATAAGAGATACTGAATTATACTCCCTAAGATATGTATATTTCATTAAATGTTTTTTATTTGACATTATTTTATGAATATAGGTATGTCTAGTATTTAAACTATCCTGAAGAAAGATATTTTGTCAGCAAAAGAATAAAATAAATGGAAAAATAAGCTAAAATTATGTCATACACTCCTATAGGAAGCCAGGTGGTTCAACTGGGCCAGACTAGAGTCTAAGCACCACCTAGCAGCTCCTTACACAAATTGTAAGAAAAGTACTTCAGAATCATTAACACGGCCTCTAGGATTCTCCTTCCAAACCCCAAACTATTAAATAAAGGACTGTATTTTTTCTGTATTTGACCATGGATGAAATATACCCTAAGGCAGCAAGAAACTTTTAAGTCATCTAGTTCATTCATTCATAGCTAATCAGAATATATTAATCATGTTTTTTCCTTTCTGTCTTATGACATTGCTGCTGGTAAGTTGCTTTAGTCGTGTCCAATTCTGTGCAACCCCATAGATGGCAGCCCACCAGCCTCCACCATCCCTGAGATTTTCCAGGCAAGAACACTGCAGTGGGTTGTCATTTCCTTCTCCAATGCATGAAAGTGAAAAGTGAAAGTGAAGTCACTCAGTCGTGTCCAACTCTTCTCAGTCGTGTCCAACTCTTTGAGACCTCACGGACTGCAGCCTACCAGGCTCCTCCATCCATGGGATTTTCCAGGCAAGAGTACTGGAGTGGGGTGCTATTGCCTTCTCCGCTTATGACATTATGATATCTTTAAAATCTTGTAGTTTAGGGAACAGATCAACCTTCCTAGGGCTAACCAGCTCTTATAGATAGCACACAGCTGGCCAGGAGCATGCCTTCCATATGCAAACCTACCAATTCTGAGTATATTCCCTAAGCCACTCTGTTTATCTAATTCTCACACACCAAGCCAATATTTCTCCTGCTCTAAATCACCCCCAGGTCAGTTTCTAGAAAACTAGAGACCATCTCTACTGCCAAAGCTTATCAGAACTATTAAAACCATCCAGTCCTAAGCTGTTTGCTCTACCCTGCCCTGCCCTTCCCACCAAAAGCACAATAAAGGCTGTGGCCCAGGTTTTCCTTTCATTCCTGCTTTTGCCTCCTGACCAGAACTTGGTGCTTTCCCTGTGGTCCTGCATGGCATTCCTCCTTCTCTTGAGAAATGTAAGCAGTAAATTTCTTCCAATGGCACTGATCTCTCTGTGTCATCAGTCACCTCTACAAATGAAGATCCTGTGAATATAAATGAGACAATCCCACCGTATTCATTTCAGTGAAAAATCACTTTCATTCTAGTTTCTTCATCCAGAAAATGTCTCCACTCCAACTTTTTACAAATATGAAGCATTTTCAGAGCATTGTCATTTTCGAGGTTGACTTCCTAGGCTAAGTGACAAGTAGGCCTGTAAAGTGGAAGGGGCTGAAGACAACAGAGAGAGAGAGCAAGAAAGACAAACCGAGTTCACGTGAAAGCTGTAGACTCATTTCAACCCTGAGAGTAATCGCTGCCCTTTCTTCTCTCCTAGGCTCCAGGGCCCAAGCCTGTTTCTTCTGTTACATTCCATAGGTGGTTCTGTCCAGGTACCCTTGGTCTTTCACAGTGAAGCTAACCACTTAAGCCTCAAGACCCTTCACTTACATTGAGTCTCTCCAAAGACTACACCTAATTTTGTATTTATAATCTGTATCCTTTTGACTGAAGAGAATCCCTAAAAAGGTATAAGCTTCATGCCCTATAGAAACTGGGAGGGTGATATGGGTCATGACTCCCAGAATCCCAGATGTAAGCCCTTCTCTTCCACACCACTCTGGACCCCAGTTTCCCTATCTGTATAAGAGGGGATAACAAGACGGCCTTGTCCTAGGTTCCCTTTTCTTTTCTGCTCAGGTGCATTCATTTCTCTATATTCTAGCAAAGCAATAAGCTATCACCTAGTATGTGGCTGCCAAGGCTCACTTTGCATATTGGCTTTTTAAAGATGCTAAAACGGGCATGAAAAATGCAAAAATGAAAGTCAGTTCTTAACTGTACGTGGGCTAATAAGGGTGCAGAAAACCACAGCAAAGCTTTTGTGATGAAGCCTGATACCAATGCTCAAAATTATAACCTAAACATTGGCTGCATTAAGATCAACCCAGAGCCGTGATATAGAGTGAGGGTGTTTGGGCTCAGTTCTCACCTGGCTCTGCCACTCTCTTTACGTATCTTTGGGCAAGTCATTCCACATCTCTGGGCTTGTTTATTGACAAGCTAAGCTAGGGCTGGACCAGAGGATCTCTAAGAACTCCTCCATTATTTTTTGAGTTTGAGAGTAGAAAATTCCTCTTTATTCATTGCAATAACTTGTATCGCCTCAGTCTTTTAACATGTTCCCCTCTTTCTGCCCCTCTCGCTGGTCCCACAACTGGATCATATTCTTTCTTACTCTTACCACGTTGAGCTAGCCTCAGTGAGCCTCTGAACCGAGGAGGCAAGAACAGGGAGCAAGCACAGGAGAGGCCAGAGAAGGGAAAGGGAGGCAGGGAGTCTGGTGGCGCCGAGTCCTGGTGCAGCGTCATGAAGAGCTCACACCCTGGCTCACACATGGGCCAGATGCCATAGCTCCGACGGGCAACTTACTCCTTGAGTCTGCATCGGGCTTTTTTCAAGGGTGATTAGCTCAGGCCGGCCATTACCCCACAGACTTCCTAGAACAGGGTCCTCACAGACTCACTCCTGCTGGATCCCAAGTCTCCAGTGGATAAAGAAGGAAGAGAATGAGTTACTCACACTAGCTAATCTGCGGCTTTTGGTCACCCATTCTCAGACCACAGCATGACACAGCTTCCCTTTAAGTTTTTCTGGAGACTGTCCAATCCTGAGAGAAGGAAAACAGCACACCAGACTAGTGGGAGACATCCCTTATTCCATCGTGATTAAGAGACTTCTGTTTTAGTATCTGCAGCACTTGCTGGAGATCCTGGCAAGAACAGGCACTCGATAAACGCCTGCTAAGCTGAGCCAACTTTTCCCGCTATTTCCCACACTAAGAGCATTGGATCCTGCTGGACTCCAGACCTTGCACAGATGTCTACTTGCCATCTATCTCTCCCTGTCTCCAGCTATTCCTTTCTCCTGTCAGCTTCATCTTCCTGACCACTGCGTCTGTCACAGTCCTCTGTCCATTGACTGATGGAGACATGGCTGGTATCAAAGGCCATTAGCTTTCCATTAACCTCCCTCTGGCACCAGCTGCTCCTTAGCTTTCCAGCCCTGCATCTCACAAGCAGACTACTCGACTGGGTTTCTGTGTGAAATCTGCTTCATCCGATCACCGGACAAGCACTGAATTTAGTGTGCACCATGTGACAGGCACGGGGCCAGACCGTTCTGCAGATGGTGTAAGAACCCTGAAAATCAGGTACACTCACCCCATCCTGCAGTTGTGGAAAGAGAGGGCCAGCCCTTGAGTAACTTGCCCAAGGGCCTGGCATGCCTGATGGCATAGTCAGAATTGGGAACCTCAGGTTCCCAGGTTCAAGTCCACCCGTAAACCACACTGCACATCAGTGAAGTGCCTGGGGACAGAGGTTCCTGAAATGACTCGTACCTCCACAAGGTACACACGCACACACATTCCCAAACCACTCCAGGCCTAGAAATCATCCTCAATGGACTGCCCATCCCACATAATCCAGAGTGTCCCAGGCACTCTCCCAGTCTCTGGTTTTGGCCAAGGAAATTATTCTGGATTTGGGACTCCTACCTTAGGTCTTCTACTGAATTTGATGTGCTGAGTTATGTATTCATTTGCCAACTGAACCCTCTGATCAGTCACATCACTATCTCATAGATCAAATACATACTCCCCATCTCAGTTTTATTATTAGACAACGTTTACAAAATGCCTATGAACTGAGTGCTATACTAAACATTTACATGAAGTATCTCTGTTAATCTTCATAACTCTCTAAGGTGTGTTCTATTATTGTCATCATTTTATGGGAGGATACAAAGGCTTAACCAGGTGAAGTAACTTTCCCAAAGTTACGAAGTTTTAGAGTCAGTACTTGAACCAGGCAGCACCATCAACCCTCAGATCTACAGACCCTTCTCAGCCAGTCTGCTTGACCAACACACACACCCCCACCCCCACCCCCACCCACACATACCCAATCTGGTCCCAAAATGAGTAAAGCAAACCAAGAATCCATTCAGTAACCCCTCCACTTAACTCGCAAGCATCCCTACTCTTCCAAAATGACCCAGTGACCAAGAGAAGAGCAGATCTGAACAGAAGGGTTTAGGGTAATGCCTCCCAGCCCGTCTTCCCACTGGGCATGGCCTTCTTGGTCCCATGCTCTTCAGGCCTCAAAGCTCTTAGCAGAATTCCCAACTCCCAAACCTGGAGTAAAGGGAGAAAAAGGTTCATGGGACACTTCTGGAAGGCCAACCACTTCAAACATGTTAGCTGTCCAGCCTGCTATCTGTTCCCGCACAGGCTTCGCTCAGGCCATTGAGGCAGGAGGCATAAAGCAGAAAGGATTAAAGCCTAGACCTTGGCAACAACCATGCCTGGGTTCAAAGTGCCTCCATTTTCCATCTGACAACCAAAATAATTATTATATCTACTTCAGAATGTTCTGAAGATTTAAAGAGATGATGCACATTAAGTGTTCAGCACATAATAAGTTGGTAGTTATTATCATTTTCTTACCCTCTCAGCATGGGATGTGTGCCCAACTTTACCACTGACCTTTCAAAACCTAACGCAAATAGCAGCTCCCCCTATCCTTAGCCAGGTGAGTTAAGCAGAACTGGCACTGACTGAGCATCTTCCAATGCTGAGCACTGACAAGTACTGAGGACACAACAATGAATAAGACAACACCCTGAACTTCAGGAATTCACAGCCTTAAGGAAGACAGGAATGGCAATCCTCTCCAGCAGTCTTGCTTGGAGAATCCCATGGACAGAGGGGCCTGGCAGGCTGCAGTCCGTGGAATTGCAAGAATCGGACACAACTTCACAACTAAACCACCACCAGCAGCAAGGAAGACAGGAAAAGAAACAGCTCACTTCAAAACTGCAGAGCAAGTGGACTGACAGAGCATGCTGTGGGAGGGAGCAGGGGAAGCCAGTCAGAGCTCAGAGAGGGTGGCGCGGAGGGGCTGTGGGGCCAAGGGAAGGAGCCTGAACTGAGTTCTGAAGGCAGCGAGAGGCCATGGAAAGGCTTTCAGCAGAGGGGTCAAATGCACAGACTTGTGCTTTAAAAAGGGATCGCTTTAGAGGAGATGTGGAGAAGGAAGGTAGGAAAGTATGAAATAATTCAATTAAGAAGAGATACCCTGGACAAGACAGGGCAAGGAAGACAAAGGGAGAGATTTCCAAGATGTCTAGATAATGAACACCAAAGGCCTTGACATTGAACATGGTCTAATCCCTCTATGTTCAGAGACTGAGGGCAATGGAGAGGAAGGTGATACATAGGCATTTACATCCATCATTTTAAAAATCAACACTTCAGACTTCCCTGGTGGTCCAGCAGTTAAGACTCTGTGCTTCCACTGCAAGGGGCAGGGGTTCAGTCCCTGGCCAGGAAACTAAGATCCCACATGCCAGTGACTGTGACTTCAATTAATTACAAAAATTTTTTAAAATAAAAATCAACTCTCTCTTAGGGCACTCATGGCAATTTGGCTTGCACTGTGGTCACCTGTTACCTGTTCATTTGGTTAGTCAATTAACATTTACTGACTACTTAAATGCCAAGCATAGCCTTAGATACTTGGAGAGTTCAGAGACAAATCAGCTGAGTGAGAAGTATTAGCAAAGACCAGCAAGGGGAAAGATACAAGTCCAGGCCTAGGGAATGGACCTTTGTCTGGAAGGTGAGGTACAAAGAGTAAGATGCAAGGGAGCCGGTGTGAAACTCAGACTGGGTCAGACTGTGCAGGACCTAGGCTAAGGAGTTTGAACTCTTGAGTGGTGGACAGGAGAGCCACTGAAGGTTTTAAACAAGAGAGAGAGTATCACAGCTGAGCCTTAATGGATCCCTCTCACAGCAATGAACCAAATGCTCTCCTTTTGGAATCCCTGGAAACAAGGGCTTCACGTTTTCCATCTGGGTACATTTTTCAAGGTTAACACAGTACCCATTATTTAGGAAGTAGACCATGAACATATATTAGGTGCATAAACACTTATGTACAGTCTTGCAAGCACAAATAAAATGCATCGCAAATATGAGAGACTGGTCAAGCTACATACATTCTTAAAGTTAAATAAAATAAGTAAGTCAAGGTTTCTATAAGGGTACTCAACCACATTAAAAATATGGTACTGGCTCTTTCACCTAGGAGCGAAGACCTCTGGGAAAGAATTCTGAAATCTCTCTGAGGAGCTTTCTGGTTCTCCAGTCATTCATTTTTTCTAAATAGCTTGAATATTTGGGTGGCTGGGTGTAAGGAGCTCAGTAGAGAATGCAGGATACAGTTCTGGGCCTGCCAGGAGGAAGGGGAGCAGTACCTTGTGCTGAGCACTCGCCAGCTGCCAGCCACCATGCTGCATTTTTCATATGTACCCATGCACATGAAGAGGGGTAACTAGCCAGCTTGGATTCCCCCACCAATCCTGAATCCCATCTGCCTCTCCAGCCTCTGCGCTTTGGCTCAGGACTCCCTGGCTTTGGACCCTAATCTCTTGTTACTGTGTGAGGCCATGAGTTGATTCTCTCTCCCTTTGGGGGTCTCATTTTCCCTCTTATAATGCCAGAAAACCCCTTTACCCCTCTCTATAAAGACAAGAGATATCCAAGAGACTGAAAACTTCACAGTTGAGTGATCATCATACAGCAAAGACCCTGGTGCAAGTAGCTTCTTGATAATGCCTACGCACGGTTGGTTTGTTTTTTAGGGGAGGGTCACTTTAATTCCATACCTACACTGAATACTGAATACTTACTGTAATGATCAACAGGGAGAAGATAAAGAAAGAAAAGAAAAACCTGCAGATATCAGGGAATCCAGAAATCTATTTGATTTCAGTATACACACTATGACTTTTTCAGAAATAAATTTACCTTCTTACACTGGTTTGATTCAACATTAAAAGGAGTTTGTATTATCTCAGTTCTCACTCTGTTCATGGAAAACCTCCATGGGTGGGGCAGGGTAGGAGGAGGAGTGTCCAGGATTCAGAATCTGCTAGATACCAAAGAATATTTTTTGCACACAGATGGCTAGGAGTTGGCTGTAACATTTTCTCGATTAAGCTGGGATACGAAAATAAATGTCTGAGATCATTACTTTTAAAATAGTCCACAGTAACGTTTCCATTCAACATCTTGCCTGGTGACCTTTTCTCACAGACCCCCACACCACCCAGGCCTACCTGCTGGGCTGCCTCATGGAAGAGTTCCTGCACTTGAGACATCTGGGCCATTCTTCTGGAAATCGGGGTCCTGGTGGTCTGGGTGGGGAGACCCCTCTGGAAAGTAAACAGTGTTCCCGGTCAGTCTGGCTCCTCTTTCCCTGGATCCTTATTGCCCATCCTTCCTATACCAGGCCCTGGCTGAGGAAGGAACTTTGTCTTGCCTCATCTGGAAACATCTCCTTCCCTCTTTGGTACCCAAATATTTGATCCCACTCATCCTTCACAGACTCCCTCTGCTCAAATGTTGCTGTTTTTTTAAACACAGCTGCCCCCAGGTCTTTTTTGCCCTGAGCTCCTTCAACACAGGGGTCGGAGCCGACTGCCTAGCTGCCCAGCCCCTGAGGACAGTTTTACACTCCTCTCCTCCTTGTGAACCCCTCTGTCCAGGACCAGGACACCATCGATCCACTAGAAGTGGCTGCAGGTGGTCAAAGGACCGGAGACTTACCGAGATCGGCTCCGGAGACAGAGCAAGACCCCTAGGGTTTGAGCAACGCCGAACTCGCGTCCCTCCAGCAACCCCACTTTCGCGAACCCCTACAGCGCAGCTTACACCCCCCTTCCAGCCTCCGCCCCTCTCGAACCAAGTTCTCAGGAAGCCCTGGGCCTGGCGGATGGTTCGGGTCCCAGTTGCCGTGTGCAGACAGGAAGGGGGTCTACCTGCGCAGAGGGCAAAGGTGACCCAAGCCGGGCTCTGAGTTCCTGGGAAAGAGGAGCCACCCAAGACCACCCTGCGCTCTCCCCACCCACCAGCCGCTCGGCCTCCGCCCTCACCTGTTCCCGGGACGCCGGCTCCTAGAGCTGGGCTCGCCCCGCCCAGGCCCCGCCCCGCCGCCACGTGGCTGACCAGGTGCGCGCGGCACGGGTCCCAGCTGTCCCGCTGACGAGACGTCCGGCCCGAGCTCCGGCACCGCGGCCACGACTCTCGGATCCAGGTTGAGAGAGACGGGCTGCGGGCACTTCCCCTCCCCAAGGGTGGTGCCCGCGCACCGTCGGCCGCCCGGAGAGCTCCCGGGAGAAAGGAACAGCAATCTTAACAGGGGTGGGAAGGGACTGCGCGGGGGTGCGGCAGCGGACGAGGGAAGGAAGAGTCCGCAAACTCTCAGACTTGACCAGCCACCGCTCTGGATAGCTCGTTCACCGCACCCCGCCGAGGTGCACGACCCTCGGATTAGGGTGCCAGGACGCGAGCCTACTCACTGCACCTGCTCTCTCTGACACTGCTGAACGCAGGAATGAGAGGCTGGGGAGCAGAAGCACTGGCGCACGAGACTGGGACTGCGCTCCAGGGGCCCCAGCGTGCAGCAGCCACGCGGCCCGGGGGAGCCTCAGCCTCGCCGGAAGTGGACTTCTTTCGCCAAGAAAGTGCCCTCGGGCATGCTGAGGTGTGGGAAGGAATTACCTTCGACACCTTCAGCGATTCCCAGACTCGGCTTGAAGGGATTAGGGATGAGGTAAGGTTTCCAGGACCTCAGCTTGCAGAGAAAAAAAAAAAGTTATCAACATGCAGAGATTAAATTATCTCTATTTCCAATCCGTCATATTTCCTAGGCCTGAAATAACTTGCTAGGCCTCCTTGTGGGCTTCTGAGAAACAGGAGGGCAGCTGGGAGTACTTCCCACGCCCACAGGAGCCTTTGTGTGAAAATTCCTAAAAATAGAGGTTGTTCTTTTAAAAACAAAAGGGAAGGCAAAGCCATGGGAACACTGACAGGGCCCAACCTCCTCTGCTCCAGCAAAGGATTTTTGGGTATTTTTGTGTGTGGGTTTTGATGTGGAAATATATATATATAATGTACCATTTAAACTATTTTTAAGGGTATAGTTCAGTGGCATTAATACTATTCACCATGTGGTGCAGCTTGAACTACTTCCAAAACTTCATCACCCCCAAACTGAGACTCTGTACCCTTCAGCAGTAACTCCCCACAGCCCTCTTGTCCCAGCAGGTGGTAACCTCTAATCTATTTTCTGGCTCTATAAATTTGCTTCTCCAACCTTTCTCATATACGTGAAATTAGATAACATTTGTCTTTTTCATGTCTGACTTTTCACTTAGCATCATGTCCTCAAAGCTGTGGCATGTGTCAGAACTTCTTTCCCAGTAAAGAAGTTTGTAACAATGCATCTCTGTAAAACGAAAGAACCCCAGGATGAATTACAGATTAGCCACCTGTGAGCAATGGATGGCTGGGTGGGCATATTATTGGAATCTCATGTTTGTACAGACATCTGTACAGAGAGTAGTGCCATCTTTATTATTTACTTTGGGGTCACACATGACACTTTGGTTTTTTGCCTCAAGCTGGTTTCCTGTTTGCTGTTACCTTCTGATGACCCTCTCTCAAAGTGTCAATGTGAACTTTGAAGAATCCACATTCAATGCCATGTTGCTGCTGAGTCACTTCAGTCGTGTCCAACTCTGTGTGACCCCAGAGACAGCAGCCCATGAGGCTCGCCCGTCCCTGGGATTCTCCAGGCAAGAACACTGGAGTGGGTTGCCATTTCCTTCTCCAATGCATGAAAGTGAAGTCACTCAGTTGTGTCCGACTCCTAGTGACCCCATGGACTGCAGCCCCCAGGCTCCTCTGTCCATGGGATTTTCCAGGCAAGAATACTGGAGTGGGGTGCCATTTTAGCCTGAGCTAAAAACATAATCCACCCCTCTGTTCATAGCCACCTACTTCCTGTCATTCATCATTTTCTAAACAAATGAAAAGTTTCCTTTAAAACTTATGAGCATCTTCTATACCTAAGAACAAATGTTTGTCCTTTTTCTTCATGTTAAGGCTAGAGAAACCTGTCCATTTGCAAATTTAAAAAAGTGTATCCTGCTTAATGTAGACTTACAACAATGACATAACTGTAAAAAACATAGTAATACTCTTACTATATTGAAAAATAGTATCCTGCATAACCTCTGAACAGAACAACTCCATTTTTAAGATACTACCCTATATGACCTAGAACAAAGATGTTCACTGCATCATTACTTTGTCATAGTTCTTAAAATTTAACATCCTAACCACTAATAGAAGACTGATTAAATAAGTTATGGTACAGCCATACTATGATAGCCAGCATTAGAAACAACTAGGTGTTTTTATATGTACTAATATAGAACTTTGATCATCACATAATAGAGTAAAAATAGCAAGTTGTAGAATAACGTATACAGTTGCTTTTTCTTTTTTAAGCAGTGCATATATGTGTATAGTTTGTATGGAAAATACACATCCACTTGTTAACAGTGGTTATCTCTAGAGAGAGGGGTTGAGATAGTAAAGTGGGAGAGGAAATCTAAGTTTGGTGCACAAATTTTGGATTTTTATTGAATTTTTTTCTTACAATGAGCACATGTTAGTTTTGGAATCTGAAAAAATGAGTAAGAAAATTAAAAGACAATGTGGGGCAGATTGCATTTTCCAAAGATAACTGCATTAACATATTCCATCCCATATGCTCTTCTTGAAATATGACATTGACATTCCTTCAAAAAGAGATGGGAATCTATGTCCCCTCCCCTTGAGCCAAATGGACCTTTGTTAAGTGCCTCAACCAACAGAAGTGAAAGAAATGACACTGCTTGACTTCCTAGGTTGGTCATAAAGGCAGTAGGGAGTCCATCTGGCTGCCTTGCTCTCAGAGCGCTTACCCTTGGAACTCAGCCACCATGTTGTGAGGAAGCCCAGGCCACACAGGGAGGCCACATGTTCCTACCAATAGCCAGCATCAATTGCCAGACATGTAAGTGAAACAAGCCTTCAGATGATGATTCAAGTTCCCTGTCTTAGATCCTTCCAGCTGAGGTTCCAGACTCTGCAGAGCAAAGATAAGCTGCCCTTGCTGGGCTCTGTCTGAATTCCTGACCACAGAAACCATGATAGATAGTGAATTATTATTGTTTTAAGCCGCTAAATTTGGGGGTAACTTTTTTATTCAGCAACAGATAGCAAATACATAATGCATCTAACCAATATAAAAAAAATTTCATTTCCTTTCACAGTACTTTTATTCATCTCAAATTGTTTGAATTTACCCTTGTTGCAGTACCATTATATTTAAAAATATTATTATTATTCTTAAATGTTCTTAAACTCACCTTTTGAACTCGCATTTAAGAAATGTTCTTAAACTCACCTTTTTTTTTTTCCTATTTGGGAACCACTCCAGCTAGAATTGAAGCCCACAACAGCGAGGCTGTTGCTCTATGGGTCTTACCCTGGTCAGCTGCAGACAGAAGATCCTTCATCTCATTCCTTTCCAGTGGTCAGTGCTGGGAATTGCCTTCTGTGTAAAAGCTGGAGAAGAGACCACGTCTTGAAAAATGATCTCATTTATCAGAAAGTCTGAACCCTGGGGAGGGATCAGAGCTTCGACAAAGTCAGCCAAAACAGAAATATGAAAACAGGTTGAAAACATTAAGTCAAAATGTAAATATGTATAATAATTACAAAAACATATCTCACAGCCTGTGCCCTAGAACCAGCATCAGAAGGGCCGCACATAGGGGATCTGCTAGTCTGGTGGTTCTCTCTCCCCCAGGTCTGCATTTTGTAATCACCTGGGTATAGTTTCAGACAATACGGCTGGGGTGGGGCCTTGGCACCAGCATTTTCTTTAGCATCTCAGGTGGTTCTAAGTGACTGCCAAGTTGTAAACTATGGAATTTCTAGCTCATATTGGGGTTTTTGTTTCTCTCTTCTCTACAATATCAGAGCATACATCCTGTCCACAATAGTATCTTACTCCAGTTGTAATCTTCAAGGACAAGGGGAAAGCGTGAAATTTATCTGAGTGCAGAGAACACAAGTAAAACAAATATATTTGTAAATATACAAATATAAAATATGTGTATTTTTTCTTTTTAGTTGGACATGATGCACCTCCTGCAGCAACATACCTGTCTTAAAAAGTCATAGATATTCTGCACACATTCAGCGAACTTTTGTTTGCTGGCTCTGAGGGAATAGTCAGAATTTGAACCTAAACTTGGTTTGGTTCCAATACCAGACCTTCTCCTATACATAGCTTATCTAATCTAGGTGAAGAGATGAGGCAGAAAAAGAGTTTTCCTTCTTCCTGGATTTTAAAATGCTTTTCCAAGAGACAAAAAAACGTCTGTCAGAAGGGCTATCACATGTTACTAGGAGTTGGAAGGGGGTGAATCAAGAGCTGCAAGCCTGCCAGAAGCACCAGCACCACACACAGCCCGAGTGCCCTGCAGCCCCACAGGAGGGGATGGGGCTCCAGGAGACTCACCCAGCTCTGATCCCGGGCTGGGTTGAGTGTAGAGGGAGGGGCCGCCACTGTCCTGCCCTCAGGTGTCCCCAGCTCCTGTTGAGCAGGTTTCTCTTCCAGGATCTAAGCTATTTGTTGACTAGAGGTTTGCCCTCAGTCAAGAGAGAGGCATTCTCCCTCAGCCATCTGGCATCTGCCGTGAGCCAGGACCTGCTGGGGCTGTGAGATAACATGGGATGCACACAGAAGCCTAATGAACAGGGTCCAGTTTATTTCATGGACGATGGTGGCAGTCTTACTGAAATGTGACAACAGTGCAGTTAGCACTCAGCCTTTGTTCAAATATCATATACGACCCATCACAGATCTTCAACAGCTTAGATGACAAAACTTAGGTCTGAATTGAGTCCCAGATCTTCCTTTCCACTATGTAACTTTACCCAAAGTCTTTAATGTGTCTGAGCCTCAGTGTCCTCATTTTTAACAGAGTTAATGATAAGACCTGTAAAGCCTCTCTGACAGTTTTTACGAACATTCTAGAAATTGCTGGAGATTGAAATCCAACTCAGCTATCTGTTGTTTTCAAAATCCGCTCTCTCCTCCCATTTTGAAATTCACATGACCAGTATTCTGGTCCCACAGCTGCTATCCATACAGCCTCAAACTCTCTGGCAGTGCTTCTACACCACCTACAAACTCTCTTTGCATCCTCAGGTGTAACTCATAGTGCCTGAATGCCCTTTCAACCATATTCTCTAGACATCTGTTGATCACCACTGTGCCCAATGCAGATACACAATGGGGCGCAAGATGCCTCTCGATAGGCAGAAAATCAAATTTCCACACTAATAAGTAAATCATTACAAACAGCCAAGGCCAGTTCTTTGTTAGAAAAGAACAGTACAGGGTAGTCCAAGACTGGGGGTGACACAGAGGGGAGGGTGGGTGATCAGGGAGATCAGGATAAGATTTTCTGAGAAAGTGATGCTGTAGTTGAAATTGGAGAGGGGAGATTAATAGAGAAAACCATGCCAGTGGTAGAAAGGGGTCATAACCAAGTATGAGCAGCTCAGTAGTGAAAGAGCAGAAGATGAGAGGGTCACGGTGGGGGAGGTGGGGACTATGGGCTGCAGACAACCATAAGGGTCAAGGTAAGGGCTTAGTGTTTATTCAAGTAGCAACTGAGACACTTCTGAAGGTCTTGTCCGATTCTCATCTGGAGAAAATACTGGAGGCTATCAAGACTCCTTGCGCAGAAACTTGCAGCCTGGGCAAGAACTGAGGTTAGCTTGGGCTGTGGTAATGAGAGGTGGGGTTCAAAAGGATTTAATATTCACAAGCCCTGCCTCCATGAGTTGCCAATCTGACCAATCAGATCACAGAACATCTACTGGGCCACACCCAGCAGTGAGTAAGGTCATTTTCCTTAACTGGCCACACACGTAGACATGGTTCTTTGTTCCTGTGCAACTAGGGTGAGGAAAGGGATGGGACCTACTTGTTCGCTGATCAAGCCCTGGCTGTACTGTTCCTCACTCTTCTCACATATTGAGATGCGCCAAGGGGAAGCACACACTCTAGGGGCCTGTGGTCCTGGTAACACTGGCCCATTTCTGCATGAGGGTATGGGAAACAGGTCCAGCACTTAAGATAGCTTGTATCCTACTAGCCATTGGTCCTTGTGTGGATTTCTTTTGGGGATCTTGTTGTAAGTTTGTGGTTGAATATAGAATCTGGCATTTCCAGGCTCCCTGATCATAGCATCTTAATGCCATCTAATGTCCACCACCACTTCTAGTCTCTTCATGGCTAATGCCTCTTTTATCCCATAACATTGTTCATTCACTGGTATCTGCTTGTGTGAGGCATGGATCTATATTCTGTGAACAAAATACCTTCAAGGAGCCTACAAACTAACCTAGGCATCCAGAGTCTTTTCCTGATGAACAATTAGTTTTGAATTCTCTGAAAACAGTAATACTAAATAACATGTATGACAAATAAACCTAACTTGTATGAAAAGACAGGCATTGCACAGTCTAGCTGTTTCTGATTGATATATACCCGTTATGGCCCATACATACGGCCATTTAGGAGGAAGAAAATAAAGGAGATAAACAGAAATGGAGAAAGAAAAATAAAGAGGGGACTGGGAAGGCCTCCCACATCCACACATCACTCCCTCCCAGCTGGTGAGGCTGGCTGTGCTCATCTTGTCCATGACTCTGATCTGGCCTCAAGGGCAGCCAGGTCCCTGCTCAGGATTAACCAATAGCTTAGGATTCAAAAGTTTAATATATTCTTGCTACTTAGTAGTATTTCTTTTCCCTGTAAGTCTACTGATTTTGTTTTCACTCACAGCAACACAAACATTCCATCCTTTCCAGGGTCTCAGATAATGAAATCATCACTTCACAAAATTTTGTCACTTCCACCTCACTAAGTAGTATTCTTTGCTGGTCAATTAAATCCAGACAGGTAGATCCTCTCATAACTACTTTAATCTTTTGAAAGATATAGTCAGCAAGTCAGGAATTTATTCCATGTGCTGCTTTACACAAAATTAAGCTTGTAACATCTGTCCAGCTCTGCTCCATCTTGCCTTTGTGTTCTAAACTAGGGAGTATCTATTTGTGCTTTTATAGTTTACAAATTATCTCAAACGACTTGTCACAGCAACTCTCATGGGGATTATTATGCCCCTCTTACACATGAAGAAAACAGACTCAGGGAAAGTAAGCAACTTGGACAATGTGACACAGATAAATCCAGCTGGAGCCAGAGTTTGGAAGGTCTAAATTCCTTATTTCACTGCTCCTTATCTGAAGAGTACCAAACTGTACTCCCGCTGTCTCACAATTATAACCAGCAAAGTGCCACACAGCTTCCTTAAAGCTGTCCCATGCAGCACCGGTCATGCTGTCCTGGCGGGCCATCACCTGCCCCAGATCCTGAGGGCGAGCTCCACAAGGTGCTCGGCCAACCCTCAGCCAGTCTCCTGCGGAGTCCTGAGGTGTTCTGAACACAGTTACTCAGTTGTGTCCTCTTCCTAACATTTACTTTTGTGCTCCAGCAATCACTCTTAACTTTCATTACTGCCATGGAAAAAGAGTTACATTATAGTGCTGCAGCTCCCACAGAGAAAAAGTACCATATTGGAGGTTTAAAGATAAATTTTACAGTGACCCAAACACATTGAAGGAAACAGCTAAGGAAAAGATGATGATCAGGCGCTAGTGGAAGTTGTCTGACATGAAAAGTATCATAACGGTCTGGGAGTAATGGCCAGTTGGGTGTTATTTCTGAGTACTTAGAAATAATACCATCCTGTGAAGACTGATAGAATGACTAAAAGCACTGGCCTGCCTGCTGCCAGGAAAGCATCCTCCAACAACCATTTCCAAACCCCCAATGAGAGAGCTGATTCTCTCCTCCATTTTCATCCTCAGATTGGTGAACCCCTATAGAGTATTCATCTTCCTTTTTTGAAAAAGCCTACTGTCTCATTTCCACAGCCCAGGTTTGAATCCTATCCATAATCCTATTCAACCCTACTTGATATGTTAATTAGGGGATGATTTTAAACAATGGTTTCTTACCTCCACTGTATATTATCTGTATATGTCTATCTTCTGGAACCAACTTACTAAAACTGTCTAGAAAACTATCCTAAAATAAGACTACTACTTACTCATTCGTTGAGAAATGACATATAAATTACCCAACACATCCTAACACTGAATATTTGCTTTAATAATCTAAAGTACAACCCTACATCCTGAAATTGATACCATCCTGCAGCTGACACCTTTCATATGATCATATAAAGATATTAGTAGCTTCAACCACCTATTTCCATCTAGCACAATGCCTGTTACTAAGTAGGTGATCAATGCTGAATACTATACCCTCACATGTAAGAATGTGAATCAACAAAATAGTTACTATCACAGATAATATACACTGTTTGGCCCCTTTCATCACCTTGACACAAGCATCATGGCTTCAGAATCTTATTAAGAATGGTATAAGCTAGAAAAAATTAAGAAAGCACAACTTTAAAAGTTCCTACGGATAAATATGCAAAGCCTCAAATGTTCTCTACTTCACAATTCAAGTCCCTTTCAAAACTTGAATTTTTCCAGTAGTTTGGAAAAACCCCTTTGAAAATGTCATTCATTTACAGTAACACATTTCACATTCCAGCTCTTATTCACATGGCTATACATCTGCATGAGGGTGTTTGTAAAATGTTTTTACTAGAAATGTCCTTTTAAGGACATTTAAAAATGACAAAAGAACTAAAATAATGAGACTTTAAATTTACCTTTAGTTCACTTAAAACCTCTGCTCCATTGATTCTTTATCCATCAAGTGAAAATAATTTATTCCAATACCATACCAGTTTCATCAAAGTGGGGGAAAAATTGCCAGCACTCTGAAAAGAATTTTTAACTTCTGTCCAAACATGCAATCATCAACATCTTCGTACTCCTTTGTGTCTGATAAATTTTCAAGTAAGATTCAATAACAAACCAACATTAAGTCAAGTGACTTCAATTTTTCCTGCAATCTTCAGAAGGTGGGAGAACTATCACGTATATTTGATATGTATCTCACTGGCCCTCTCCCTACCATAGCTCATCATTCAAGAAAAAGTGTGATCTAAGCAAGGTTTAGTAGATTATCAGTGGTATTATGTATAACCGGTTAAAGCACCAGGCTAATAAACTCATCACGGTCTTAGGATTCATCTTTGCAAAAGTCAGTTAGTTTCTACTTGTCCCAAGGACCCAGACTGCACTCTGAGCTTCAGACAGCTTCAGCAGTCCCACTGCTCACAAAACAGGGAGGGAGTACTGGCAAAGAGATAAATGGATGAAAACAAATTCCCACAAACAGGGCGGGGGAAAGCCATGTATGATGAGAATTGAATCTTATCTATAAAGAAAAAACCATACATTCTTACACTCTTATTCTTAGCTCTATATTAAACTTATTTCAAGTCTAAAAACTGGTGACTAACGTTAACACCCAACTCCTGCATTTAGAACTGCCTGATAACATTCTACACAAGCTACAGTAAAGGCCCTCGTTACCCAATTTGTGAAACAAATTGTTCGCTCTATACAGACATTCTTTTCCTCTTTTTAATATTAACCTTACCAATTTTAAAACATTTATCACTGAGTTACTTGAATCAGAATATTGTGAAAAATTCAGCTAGGAAATTATTCATAAAACTGTATTCTGTATTTTATTTTTCAAACAGCCAGTGTCCACATTTTAAATGCAGAATTTGCAAATATAGTCTAATAATTCAATTAAAAATAAAACAAAAACAATTTCCTTTAGTATCACAATACATAAAATGGTATTATAAACTCCAAATGGCAAGGTTTACTACATGACAATAATGTCAAGCAGCTTTGAAACTCATTAAACCTCTTAATCAATAGGTCAGTTTAAAGAACATTTCTCTGTTCCATGATTATGCATGAAACCACCTTTCACTATATTATGAAGGCTCAGCAATTTATTCATGGCATAAAATGGGGTCAAGCAAAATTTTATTTTTACAATGACAATAAAAAACACATTTAAACAACAACAAAAATCCTCCCAATTGTTTAAAAACAATTATTGGAGGGTAAAATGTATTTTAAAATATATTGACTTACCGAATTTCAATTGCCAAGCTGCTGACCACTGATGTAAAAGTTTGTATTTAAAAATATCACAAACATCTTTTAACAGTGAAAATTTCAATGTGATAAGTTTCATTGCAAAGCAATTTTCACCTGAGTAGACTAAAATTTAGTGCTCATATGTTTGGAGGGGAAGTGGGGAAAGAAAGACCCACTGGTGTCAGATACTGAGTTTGTAGTTCTTTCACAATGATTTCCCAGAGGGCTGAAGAAACATCAACTATTACCTTCCAGGACATATATGATGCCCCCCTTTTGCCAATAAATTTGTTCTGGCATTTTATAAATTCTCAATATCCATATTCCTGTTTACCCATTTAAGCACAGCAACTGAAAATTCATTCAGTTCTATACAACAGTGTCTATATTATGTACATGTTTACTTATCAAGAAGAAATAGAAAATAAAATTTACAGTGATTGAGAAAGGGTCAGAAAATGGGATAGGAAAAGTAATACTGTATAATCAGAATATCCTATTATCCTACCAGTTTCAGTGACAAGGTTTTTCCTTTATTAGTTGAAATACAAAGAAGGCATAGGGGATCCCAGGAAAATAACACTATGTATCAGAAAATTCAACGTGCTCCACCATCAGGATTTCCATTACACATTTAATTTCTTCTGTACAATTTTTATAAACTTGTTTTTCTTTTCAAAGTCATCAGATTTCCAGATTAAATTCAGCACTACACAGTATGCCCTTGAAGTAAAATGAGGTTACCTGCTTTATTTGGATACCAAGTTCCCTTCCAGACAGCATTAAAATAAAGACAAGTAAGACTACACAGATAAAATCCAGTATAATTCAAATCCAACAATGAAAAATTTCCCCCATATTGTTGCAAAATTCTTTCTACTGAAATGCTTTGCTACAATAATAAAAAGCATACATTACATATAAAAGATACCAGTGTACTAAAAAGTGACAGAGTGGACTAGCAAATCCTTCAAAGCACATTATATAAATGACTAGCATTTAAAAACATTTTCCTATAAAATGTAGGTCATATACATTTATAAATTGGCGAGTTTATTTCTAAAGCAGTGATGTGTGTGTGTTCAAATAGTTAGCTGTTCTGTACAGTATAATATCTACTCAATTCAAACTACAATAGGTTTGTCTTTCTTTGTATTGAAGTTGAACAAATTCATCTGATCAGCTGAGAAACCAGGGTTGAAAAATAAGTATTTAAAAATCAAAGTAGAAAGTTCAGAATTGTTGAAATGTAGCTATGAAATATGAAGAGAACTATTTCACAATGGAGCTGAAGTCACCTCAAAACTTATGGGCTTGAATCTAAAACAGAAACAAATATTAAAATCCAAAGCAAACCACAAAGTTAGGTAGCAGTACAGAAGCAAGAAAAAAACCACACCCCCTTCCTTCAGTGTGATGGGCACTAAGTTTTGCAGTCTTCCTCCATCTTGCAGAAGAGTGGTAAGGCCATTCAATGCTTAGTGAAAGTGAGTACAGATGAAGTCAGATTTAGCCTGTCTCCCCTGCAACTTCAATTATGCTGTGTAAACAGTGTTACGTTCCAATAGGAGGAACAATGGAATTTGCTTATAAAAACTGATTAAAGATAATCATTATTAAATGAAATAAAGATAATAACTCTGAAATGTTTTTAGAACTTTCCTGATGCTACTTGTAAAGTTAGCACTGCTATGTATTATTGCTTACATACAGTACAACATCATATGCCTTCTAACATAAAGCAGTACTGTGATTTGTTTGTACATATTTACAGATTCTTAAAAACAAGCTGTAAAAACATTACATACTTTCAGACAATACAAATTAGCACATTGGTACTCACTTCAAAACAAATGGAATGCATAACATTAATAAAACATCATAAAGGAAGACTCACATAAAAGTCCTTGATTGTCAAGACACGTTTATATATAAACTCTAACTGTGCAGAATTAAAGATTCAATCATAGGTACATCCTTATTTGATGAACCATATTTACAGCATGGTATTGCATAAAAAAATAAAATAATGTTTACAGGGTTTTACTTTTTTATCCATTGGATTAAAGAAAGCAACAAACACAACAAGAAATGTTTGTCTGCTGTAGTTTGTTTCCTACTAAAGTTTAAGTGAAAGAGGAAACATCCGTTTTTTATTTGCAGAATATAGCAAAAACAACTGGAAAATTATTTCCCTGAAATAAAGCAATTTGAAACGGAAAAAGTTTAAATTAAATTGCAGAGTCAAAAAGTTTCTCATCGATTACAATAGTGCTTCAAGTAAATATACTGTGAAAAAACGAGTTCTAGTTTAAAATGTTCTAAGTCTAAGAAATAGTTTTACAGTAATGCCTACTTTTAAGTTTCCCGGCTTTTTTTTTTTTTTTTTTAAACAGCCCTTTAAAAACCCAAATTAATCAAACGAAAGAAGTGGCAAAAGATCTAACCCAGCTGGCACTTTGCAAGCTTCTCTGGCCTGTGGAAATGAAAGCCTACCCTGAGCACAAGGCCTCTTTTGCCTCTCAGAACAAGGAAATTACCCGACCACTGGCAGTCCTCACTCAGCCAGAGCTAAGAGGATGGATTTCTGTGGTATCAACTAGAAAATCTGCAAGTAGATCCAAAACCTTTGAGAGCCACTTCAAATATTCTGAACTAAATGAAATATGTGTACAGTAAGTTCAAAAACAAATGCACTTTTAGAAGATGTTCAAGAGAGATTACTTCATCTAATGTGATCTGTTTCCAATCTTCAAATGTGAGAACAGGTTCTAAGAAAGCACACCTTGGCTCACATTTCACCAAGTTTAAGGATGTAAGAGTATGTTTTCATAGAACAATTTGCTCACCAAGAGAAATTAAAAAACAAAACAAAACCCAAACTGCAAAAGGATATCCTCAATATTCTGATTTAAAGCAGCACAAAAGGCTACTTGCTTTCTCTATTAATGCCCAGATAGAAATTAAGTAACTTTTTGAAGCAAAATGGGGAAACCCAACTGTTGAGATGTTTATCATATGATGATAATATTAATACACGGTAACTCTGGTAGGCATGTAAAATTTCACAGTAAAGAGAGTAATGACTATAAGTGGTAAGTCAGTAAATTATGCCAAAGTATCATTTACCTCAAAATATGCTTCTAATGTGGTAGAAAGTCTGCCATCATGTAGATGTAAAGAAACAAGGCGAACACAGGAATGCAACACCTGAACTTCTCTCCACTTGCACTGACCGCCACTTTCAAAGGCTCGCTGCTCAGCAGCAGAGCCACATTCTAAAAGCTGTGCTGGTGATGTTAACAAGCCAAAAACCCCACTTTATTCTGTACCAAGTTCTCAACAGAACAGAAATTCTGATCAGGCTCAAAACAAAAACAACTCAGGACATCAATGCCTACTATCACCCAAGAAGTAGTATGAGAAAAACACAAATGCCTATTCCTACAGGGAGCACAGTTTTGTTGTTAACATCTCGCCTGAATGACGACTTCTTGAGGTTGTGATGTGCAATGCAAGACACACCATTCTGAAGAGTCAATAATGGCAAAACTTAAATATATACTTCAAAGAAGTCTAAAATTCTTGAAAAATTTGGCAGCAAAGAAAGCTGTCAAATGGGAAAGTTTCAAGCAAAGTTTAATAACCAAAGTATAGAGGAAACCACATTAAACATAATTTATATTTATCATAAAATACCATATATTAAAAATAAATGTAAAAGATGTTAAGGTTAGATATTTATTTGTTCCCTTTCTTTATGAGAACAGTCTTGGGATAACATTAAATAAGAGAAAAAATAATTTAAAATGTAGAACATTCTATACTGAAACAAAGACTGAAGATCTGTAAGGCCAATATAAAAGCTAAAATGGAAATTAACAAGAAAGTTGCATCTTCAAGGGGAAATAATTTTAGATTACTTATGTTTT
>SJYC01104538.1:0-15633 GCA_006408675.1 Madoqua kirkii
GTTTAATTATCCAATCTATCAAGTCTAGAAAGAGAAGGATTAAACCAGATTTTACAGTTCCAAAGATACCCAATTTCCTTTTATTGCCAAAAATTAAAATTTTCAATTATGAGATGATTATGACACAACCATATCAAACCTAAAAATCTAAAATTTTTTTTTTACTTTGAGAAATCAAAAATACCAAATAGATTCTAAGTGCTCTATGTTAACTGAAGTGTATATGTAAAGTAAAATACAATTAAGCTTTAAAACGTGGAATATACATTTTGTATAAGCATTATGTTCTTGGGAATGTAATCTACAGAGTATCTTCTTACTAAAACTTCAAAACCTTGATACTTGCACATGAAAAAATCATAAAAAATATCTAAGTACAACTGTACAAAGAAACTGACACCAATATGCATACTTCCATATAGAAGTGAATGCTTCAACAGTTATGTATTTTGGTAAAAGTTCTGAAAGTATGCATATTTTTTAAAGTAATTAGGCTTTTAAATAGTGGAGTCTTAGACTATCAGATTTTTATTACTTTTCTCAAAAAGAAAAAGTCAATATAATGCAAAATGAAAATCAAGGGTATATGGCATATCATTCTTTAAAAGGTGGTTTCTTTTTTCCCCTCATAGGACACACTAATTTATTTAAGCCATAATCTCTTGACATTTAAACTTTTAAGTTCACTCTGTCTGTAAAGTATACTCAGATTCCCTGCTGAAGTGCCATGACTATGCTGAAAAACTTAGAAACAGTATGAGTAAATTTCACACAATTACTAATCTCCTAAGAATGTACAATGATATCAGTTAGGAAACAATTGTGCGAAAGTCTCTCTTTTTTTTTTTCCTTTTAAACTTGGTGTAGGTGGAATAGCAAGTTTCTGATCTAAAACAAGTAATGCATTGCTTCTGTAAAGGTGACAACATGTAAGGCAGTTCAAAGAATGCTGACTAACCAAACAAAACGCAGTTACTGGATTATCTTGCTATTCATATCAGCTTAACTTGTTATAACGCATTGCTCTTAAATCTCTGTACAGCACTCCATTTTACACAGAGTAACCCCACTCTTGATTAATCTGTTCTAAAGCTCCAGTATTATTTACACATTTTTTTTTTAGCCAAAAGTCTGGCCAGTTGTAGCATCAGGTGAGGATGTCATCCCAGCTCTATTATCATTTACATTCACCAAGGGAAATTCTGGAAATTCAGCACTTGTCCCTGGTCCCCGAAGGTTCACCTGTCCATTGGCAGTGCTAAACTGAGTAGCTATTCCAGCTCTGGATCCATGATATGGAGCACGGAAGGGTTGTTCGAAAGAGCTCATTTGGTAAGCTTGGTGGACAGGCTGAGCCTCAGCTTTCTTCTGAGAAGTCACTTGATCCAAAAAGTCCTGTGTTGATGTGGCAGAAGCATGGTTTGTCTCATCACCTGAAAAGGGAAATGAGTGCTGTGAATCACCAACTATGAGTCCAAAGTGGGATTTATCCGGAGTTGTTCTTAGTGGAGAATTCATTCCTGATCGAAAGCTATTGATGGGCATGGCTGCATAGACTTGCTTGTCTATGGAAGAGAATGCTGGCTGATTTGGAAGGGTCTGGTTATCAGTCACAAAGTTAAGGCTCGGGCTATTCAAATAGGCATCATTTTGGCTAGTTCTGTCCAAAGCCTGCTGCAGAAACTTTGAGTATTCCTGCAACATGTTGGCTTTATCTGATGAGGATGCTTGGGAGCTTGATCCAACATTCTCCGACTGGGTAACCTCAGGTACTTCTGAAGAATTTATTGATATGCTAGAAGTCACCTCAGTGTCCGCAACACTGAATGATATCTCATGCTGTCCATTAGCTTTATGGGAATAATGATCCAACAGAGTCTGTAGTACCTCATCTGGAATAACATTTTTGTCATGATTACTCTTTATCTCCACATTCAGTGCCTGTGAATCTAATATGGATGCTGTGGTACTCTCATCAATGACGCTTGCCACAGCTGCTTGTGTTACAGAAGGCTGAGAAGCTATAGTGCCCACATTCAGCGCATACTCCCTACTTTGTTACTCGCTGCCTGAAGATACCGCTTCTTCTTCAAAAACTGCATGGCATCATCATAGTTAGTGCTACTGTGCACAGGTTTACTGGGCCCCTCTTGCAAATTGTCAACCTGGTCAATATCAGCATTGCCTTCTGAGTCCAGTAAAGCTTGTTTGTCCACAAGTTCAAAAGCATATTTTGAAACTTTGCTCTCTTCATATGTGGATAAAGGTGAAATTGTTTGATTCTGCTCCAATGGCTGTTTCAGACTTCTCTTACTATTAATTTTTTTGAGGACCAGCTTAGGTGGATGTATCTCTCCTGATGCATCTTCTAGGTGCGCCCCCCCAACTGAGGAATGCGGCATTTCCACAGCATACTCGGCTACCATATACTCATCTTTCACTTTAGTACTTGACGAGTAAAGAGGCAAGTAATCATTCTTATCTTTCTTTAGGTCAGATTTGTCCAAAGAACTCTCTTTGTCCATCCCGGATGATTTTTTCTCAGTTTTCTGCCTTTTCTTTTTTGGCAGTGAGTTATCTTTTGGTGATGTAGAAAAGCCAGAATCTTCCTCGGATGTCAGAAGGCCACCTTTGATGGCACATCTGTTTAGTTTTTTATCATGATTTTCATGGCACATACGTTTATGTTTCAAAACACGATCTGTTCTGGAAAAATACTGTCGAATTCAAAGTTCAGAAGGGAGTTTTTTGTTTTAGTTTTGTGTTTTGGTCAACCAAGAAAAGAAAAGAAAAAAAGCAATTAATATAAAGACAGATGTAAGTGTAATAATATGAGCAACTCCAAACTAATTTCCCGAGCCAACTGTCTATTATAAATTGAATCAACAACAGTTAGGAAATTCTTCAAATAGCTTTAGTAGTTGCTAACATTTTCTAATTTAATTCTTTAGAATTATTTTATAACTGAATTCCAAACAGAAGACTTTCAATATCAGTCATGCCTCAATAAAGTGACTTTTAAAAAAATTCAAACCACATCTTACCTGTAAACAGTATTCACACTGGTAAGGTTTTTCCCACTGTGAGTTCTCTTATGCCTTTCCATATGGTATTTTTGAATGAATCTCATACCACATTCATCACAGCGAAATGGTTTTTCACCTAGTAAATGATACATAAAGTTTAAAACAAAACAAATACTGTGAAATATAAGTTAGTGAATTACTTTACCACAAGAATCTCTAATAAATTACTTTACCACAAGAACTTTGCCATACTTTGTTCTTTTTAAATGACATGTTTTTACTCTAACATTATCTTCCAGTTTATTTTGTCAAGAATATCTTGCTTTACAAAAATGAAAGAGAGTGGCACATGCCATTGAAAAGAAAAGACTGAAAGCACACATGCTCAATTTCCCAGCCTTTTTTATATGTGCACATGATATACTCTTTCTATAGAGACCAGTATTACCAAGAACTTAACAGTAATATGAACGGGTCTCAGTAGAGTGGCTAATGTCTCTAATCTTTTTATCAATCATACAAAAAATATTCTAGAAAAATTTTTGAAAAAGAAAAGGTTAACCATACACAGACCACCACAATTCTGAGTGTATTTTTTTTTAATTCATGTCTTTTCAAAGATTTTTGTGGTTAAATAAAATCTAAATCCTAAGAAAATATATTTAAAATCTAATTTATTAAAACATAAAACAAGTTTAAATCAGAGGCTAGGTTTTAAAAGTAATGTTTGTTTATATTGATTCTCTTTTCCTCAACTCAAATGAGCGTTTTTCAAGTCCTTCTGGGAAAGAATTAAAATGAGCGATGTTAACTGGACACATAACCCCCAACCTCACCTCCAATTTTTTTTAAAAATGACAAAAGGACTTCTTAGCTTGAAGGAACCATCTTATGAAGATCTAAAATAGTTTTTACTGATAAAGCCACAGCCTAAGCAAACAAAAGGGTGTGACAAGAAGTCAGTCACATCCTTCACTTGTTTGGAAAACCACTGTTTCTACTTTTCATATAGTCAACAAAATTTTACTGAATTCTTCTCCTCTACCCATAACCCCTCTGTAAGAGGTTAAAAGTAAAGACTTCTTACTTGTCCTCAAAGAGTTTATAACATAATTGGGAAAACATGACACACATATTACAAAGGAACAACTAACAAAACTATACCCAGCTCTGGTTTACCTTTACAGCTTTATAACCCACTAGCTCTCTTCCTGACCTTTCCGCCAGTCAAATGGAAGAACGCACCTTCCTCATGCTTTCCTACTTCTGCCTGTTTCATGCTGCTCCTGAAGTCCACTTCTGTGTGTTCAGGTGCTACACTCCCCTCCAGGACCAAACCATCTGCTCTAGGATACGCTGCCCTATTCCCCCAGAGGAAAAGTATCTTTATCTTCTTTGTTGTTATTGTTATCGTTCAGTTGCTAAGTCCTGTCTGACTGCAGCCTCGGGGACTGCAGCACACCAAGTTTCCCTGTCCTTCACTATCTCCTGGGATTTTCTCAATCACATGTCCATTGAGTCAGTGATGCTATCCAACCATCTCATCCTCTATCATCTCCTTCTCCTCCTGCCTTCAATCTTGATGAGCATCAGGGTCTTTTCTAATGAGTTGCCTCTTCACATCACATGGCCAAAGTATTAGAGCTTCAGCTTTTGCATCAGTCCTTCCAATGGATATCCAGAGTTGATTTCTGCAAGGACTGACTGGTTTGATCTTGCAGTCCAAGCGACTCTCGAGGGTCTTCTCCCACACCACAGATCAAAATTCTTCGACATTCAACCTTCTTTATGGTCCAGCTCTCACATCTGTACATGACTACTGGAAAAACCATAGCTTTGACTAGATACACCTTTGTCAGCAGAGATGTCTCTGCTTTTTAATATGCTGTCACAGCTTTTCTTCCAAGGAACATCTTTTCATTTCATTAAATTATCATCAAATTATCTTCTTTAACTTGCCACAGAACTGTAGCTGTACCTTTCCTAAGGCACTCATTACTTTCATCTCAATAACTAGTCTACAACTCTACTCTTTTACTAAATTTCTTTAGATCAGAATCGGGGCCCAAATTATGTTTATGTAGCTCAAATTACTTTGGGCAATTTTTTAAATGCCGCATGAATGGCATAAAGGATTATTACAGAGGCTTGTTAGTGGAAAAAACCATTATCATGAACTTGTATGATTTGGAAAAGTTTCTTGGAAGTGTCAGAATCTATGCTGAGCAGTCGTTAAAAGAGACTGTGTATATGTGAGTGATTAAAGCCAAGAAAAGAATATTTAGTGGGGAATAACAGAGCAAGTAAGGGATGAGATATTATAAGATATACTGGAAAATCACAACAAACTGTGAAAAATTTGTTAAGATATGGGAATACCAATCCACCTGACCTGCCTCTTGAGAAATCTGTATGCAGGTCAAGAAGCAACAGTTACAAATGGACATGGAACAACAGACTGGTTCCAAATAGGGAAAGGAGTAGGTCAAGGCTGCATAATGCCACCCTGCTTTTTTAACTTATATGCAGAGTACATTGTGCAAAATGCTAGGCTGGATAAAGCACAAGCTGGAATCAAGATTGCCAGGAGAAATATCAGCAACCTCAGATACACAGATGATACCAACCTTATGACAGAAAGTGAAGAGGAACTAACAAGCCTATTGATGAAAGTGAAAGAGGAGAGTGAAAAACTTGGCTTAAAACTCAACATTCAAAAAAAGAAGATCATGGCATCTGGTCCCATCATTTCATGGCAAATAGATGGGGAAACAATGCAAACAGTGACAGACTATTTTGGGGGGCTCCAAAATCACTGCAGATGGTGACTGCAGCCATGAAATTAAAAGACACTTACTCCTTGGAAGAAAAGCTATGACCAACCTAGACAGCATGTTAAAAGGCAGAGACATTATTTTGCCAACAAAGGTCCGTCTAGTCAGAGATATGGTTTTTCCAGTAGTTATGTATGGATGTGAGAGCTGGACTGTGAAGAAAGCTGAGCACAGAAGAATTGATGCTTTTAAACTGTGGTGTTGAAGAAGACTCTTGAGAGTCCCTTGGACTGCAAGGAGAGCAAACCAGTCAACTCTCAAGGAAATCAGTCCTGAATATTCACTGGAAGAACTGATGCTGAAGCTGAAACTCCAACACTTCGGCCACCTGATGCAAAGAACTGACTCACTGGAAAAGACCCTGATGCTCGGAAAGACTGAAGGCAGGAGAAGGGGACGACAGAGGATGAGATGGTTGGATGGCATCACTGACTCAATGGACATGAGTTTGAGCAAGTTTTGGGAGTTGGTGATGGACAAGGAGGCCTGCCATGCTGCAGTCCATGGGGTTGCAAAGAGTTGGACACGACTGATTGATGGAACTGATATTGGAGAAATGGTGCCTAAGAAGAGACTTTAACTTGGCAAAAAGTCAATTATTTGAAACTTTTAAGAATGCAACTTCTATAATTGCTATGGAGGTAACTAAATTTTAGGGCTGAAGGGACTTTGCAATGACTTCAAACTATGCTCTTGGAAACTCCACAGAGGCCCCCAAAAGCTAATATGGCAAGTGGCTCTAAGCTTCCACCCAGAATTCAGGAAGCAATAGCTCCACTTCTGTACACAGGGGGTCTGAGTAAGGACTCCAGGGGTTTAGAGACTAGAATGAAGAACCTAAAACAACTAACCTCTACCAATTTACTTATCATTACAAAAACAAAGTCCAGAAAAGTTAAGGTATTTGTCCAACAAAAGCTGGGAGAGAAGACCACTTACTTAGAACATTTCAAAGTGAAAGAAATGAGAAAAAGGAGGTGAGAATAGACAATCCATTTAAGATTAATAATTGTTAAGGGTGGGGAACTTAGCTAAAACTGAAATGGACTATTATAGTGACTAATCAAAGAACAATATCTCAGAGGAACTAGGATGAAAAGGGAGAGTATAAGTATTATTTTTAAAAAAATAAGGATAGATGCATATTTTGAAGTAAAAAGATGTATATGATAGAGTGCATTAAGATC
Source organism: Madoqua kirkii (assembly GCA_006408675.1). Taxonomy (NCBI): domain Eukaryota; kingdom Metazoa; phylum Chordata; class Mammalia; order Artiodactyla; family Bovidae; genus Madoqua; species Madoqua kirkii. The sequence continues at coordinate 7,048 of SJYC01104538.1, forward strand.
AGAAGTTGATTTAGATCATTTTTCAAAAGTGAGAGAGGATAAAGAGAAGATTAGTGAATGAATTAGAATTCAACTAATTCTCCATGATAAGACCTTAATATTGTTAATAATGATATAACATCTCATACTGGTCAAAGCAGAAGCTGACAAACTGATCCTAAAATTCAAATGGAAATGCAAGGGATTCAGAGCAGCTAAAGCAATTTTGAAAAAGAAAACTTAGATTTCCCAACTTCAAAACTTACAGCCAAAGGCATAAGGAGACATACATATAAAATAATAGAACTGAGAGTCTAAAAATAATCTTTACATTTACAGTTAACTGACTTTTCATTATAGTCACCAAGATACTTCAGTGGGAAAAAGTCTTTTCAACAATAATACTGGTACAATTTGATATCCATATGCAAAAGAATGAGATTGGACCTCAACTTCACATTGCATACAAAAATTAACTCAGATAATAGGCCTAAATGTGAAAACTACAACTATAAAACTCTTTAATATATGAATAAATCTTGACTTTAGATTATGTAGGCAATGACTTCTTAGGTATCACACCAAAAGCATATGCAACCAAACAAAAAATAAATAAAATATACCTCATCAAAATGAACCTTTGATCTTCAAAGGACACTATCAGAAAAGTGAACAGACAAAATGCTGTGGTGGCTGCTGTGAGAAATCATCTGCCAAAAATAAGCTCTGCTCCTAGGTATATACCCCAAAGAACTGAAAACAGGTATTCGTTCAGAGATTTGTATACCAATGCACATAACAGCATTATGCACAGCAAACAGAAGATGGAAACAACCCAAGGGTCCAACATCAGATGAACGGATAAACAAAATGTGATACATACAGAAGATGGAATATTTTTCAGCCACAAAAAGAAATGAAATTCTGATACATGATATAACATGAATGAACCTTGAAGAAATCGTACTAAGAGAAAGAAGCTAGACATAAAAAGAATGAGTGATTCCATTTATATGAAATACCTAGAATAAGCAAATTCACAGGGATAGAAAGTAGAATAAAGGTTACCAGGGATTGGAAGAGAGAAGAAAGGAGGGCTATTGCTTAATGGCTACAGGTTTTTGTGTATAATTTTGTTACACAATGTCATAAATGTACTTCATGCCACTATACTGCATCATTAAAAATGATTAAAGTGGAAAATTTAGTTACAGTGTTTTTTTTTCTTATAAGGTGAAAAGACAACCCAGGAATGGAATAAAATATTTTCAAATCATGTTTCTGAAAAGGGATGTGTATCCAGTATATTAAAAAAGCAACCCCCAAATCACTTACAACTCAACAGTAAAAAGAAAATTATCAAATTTAATAACAAGCAATGGATCTGAACAGACATTTCTCCAAAGAAAACACACAAATAACCAATAAGCACATAAAAAATGCTCAACATCCTTACTTATTGTGAGTGTTAAGTCACTCAGTTGTGTCCAACTCTTTGCGAACCCATGGACTGACTGTAGACTACTAGGCTCCTCCATCCATGGGATTTTACAGGCAAGAGTACTGGAGTGGGTTGCCATTTCCTTCTCCAAGGGATCCTCCTGATCCTGGGACTGAACCCAGGTCTCCAGCATTGTAAGCAGACACTTTACCGTCTGAGCCACCAGGGAAGTCCCCTCCTCATTTATTAGGGAAATGCAAATCAGTATCACAATGAGATACCATTTCACACCCAACAGGACAATTACAGTAGAAAGGACAATAACAAGTGTTAGCATGGATGCAGAGAAGCTGGAATTCTCATGCTTGGGTGCTAGGATTGTAAAGTGGTGCAACATCTTTGGAAAACAAATTGTAAAGTGGTGCAGATACTGAACACAGAGTTACCATACCATATAACTCAGCAATTCCACTCCAAAACATACACCCAAGAGTACTAAAACATTATTTCCACACAAAAACAAATATTCATAACAGCATTATTCATAACAGTCGGAAAGTAAAAACAACCCAAATGTCCCTTAATAGAATAAATGAACAAAAGATGGTATATTCATACGTGGAACATCTTGTAGCTATAAAAAGGAATAAAAGTACACGCCGCAACATGAATGAACTTTTAAAACAGTATGCTAAGTGAAAGGAGTTAGGCAAACAAACCACCTACTGTGTGATTCTATTCATATGAAACGTCTGTAACAGGGAAATCCACAGAAATAGAAAGTAGAATAAAGATTGCCTAATGCTGGGAGGAATGGGTACAGGAATGGTGAAGGTTATTCTAACCTAGAATAGACTGTTAAAAGAATCCTGTGACAGTTGTACAACTCTGTCCATATACTATAAACTACTGCATTACACACTTTAAAGGGATGGGGTTTTTGACACTGTGAATTATATTTCAATAAAGTTGCAAATTTATATACTGCATGTTAACACAACTGACATTATGAAAAGTAAGATTATTTCTTCCCACAAGAAGCTAACAATTGAATTCAAAATAAATTAACAGGAGAAAAATCATGCTTGAATTATTAACTATGTATTAGTACATGTAGGGTAGGAAATGGCAACCTCAGTGGGCTACAGTCCATGTGGCTGCAAACAGTCAGACATAACTGAGTGAGTGACATCCACTCTCTCACTCACACACGACTGAGTGACACTCATTCACTCACACACACAAAAACACACACACATTTGTACGTGATCAAGAGTTAAAAACTCATTTAACTAGAAGCAACATTAACAAACCTAAACAAAAGGTACTAGAAACATTAATACCTTAAAAGAAATTTGTACAAATGTTCCCTTGCTTGAAAAACAACAAAAACCAAACCAAAACAAAAAAACCAAACAACTTTCACAGCCCCCTAAACAGAACAATTACAATGGCCATGTCAACCAGGATTAATGTAGACACAAATTTATCTTCCATAGTTATTTACTTTTTGAGTACTCACTTTGGATATTCTTATTTCTAATCCTTTGTTTTCTTTTAATATTTTCCTTTTTCACTGTATCATCTTTCTTCATATCTTTTTCTCCCATTTTTCCCCCTTCTTCTTCTCTCACTTTTTAACTAGCCATTCCAGAAATAAGACTTTTTAAAATTTAAGTTTTGTCATTTAAGGATCCTTCTTTGTTTATGGATTAGATCACATACTTAAATGGTTCAAAAAAAAAACCACACAAAAACACAAAACAATACAGAGAAATATACGGGAAAAAGTTTGCCTCCTATCTTTACCCCTCCATTGGTACCCACAATTACTTGTTGGGGGTCTGTTTCCTTCCATTTCTTGACACAAGCACAAAGAAAAATAAGTACATATTCTTTTTATAAGTTTTCTCTTTCCTATGTGAATATAGCATATTTTATTGTGTTTAGAGCTCTTATCAGTAGAAAAAGAATTAGCTCATTTGTTCTGACAACTGATGTATCTTTCACTGATGGACACACTATTTACTTAACCAGTCCCTTATCATTTCCAAATATTTCCTATTATAAATAATGTTGTAATAGATATTCTGTCAATACATTAATTCATACATTTACAGGTACATTTGTAGGGTAAATTCTCAGAAACAGAATTCCTGATCAAACAATAAAAATATTTGTGATTTTGAAATACACTGCCAAATTGGTCTCCATGGAGATATTAATGTATATTTCACCACCCATGTATGAGCAACTGTTTCCCTATAACCCTGCCATATACTACTATGTTGTTAAACGTCTTGATGACTTCAAATCTAATACATGAAAAAACAGTATTTCAGTATGAGGCTGACCATCTTATGTGTCATTTTTCTATGAACTGTCTATATCTATCTTTCACCTTTTATTTTTTTAAACTAGGTTGCTGATCTTTCTCGTGATGATTTATAAGAGCTTTATTAAAGAGATTGGCCTTTTGACTGCATGAGTTCTACAACTATTTTCCATGGGGTTTTTTGGCACGTGACTCTTTGTGACCCTACAGACTGAGGCCACCAGGCTCCTCTGTCCATGGGATTCTCCAAGAAAGAATATACTGGAATGGGCTGCCATGCCCTCCTCCAGGGGATCTTCCTCACCTAGGGATTGAATCCGCATGTCTCATGTCCCCTAAAATGGCAGGCAGGTTCTTTACCATTAGTGCCATCTTTACACAGATGAATTATCAAACACTTATTTTTTGGATATTAAATTTTGAGTACTTTCAGACTTTTCCCATTTCAATCTGTCCATATTTTTAATGACACATAGGTAGTTTCATCTTTTACATTAAATCTGATACATGTGGAGCTCATCCTGAGGTAGAATGTGATGGATAAAAGTCTGTCTTTCCAGATGACTATCCTGGTTTTCCTACATAATTTACTACAAGGTTCAGCTTTACTTGATCACTTTTTTATCATAATCATACATTAGTAAGTTCTACAGGTCTATTTCCAGACTTTCTATTCTATTCTATTGGACTATTAATAAGCCAGAATCAACATATTTTAGTTTTTAAGACTTTATGATATACTTTATCATTTGGTAGGACTAATCACTGTACATGCTTCAGTCCACGGAGTTGCAGAATCGGACATGACTTACTGAGTGAACAACAATCCCCCTCGTTGTTCTTCTTTTATTTTTCTCTAGTTTGTCTTATTTGTCCACTTTTCAAAACACTTCTGAATTAGCTTGTCTAATAAATACAGAGAAATATACGGGAAAAAGTTTGCCTCCTATCTTTACCCCTCCATTGGTACCCACAATTACTTGTTGGGGGTCTGTTTCCTTCCATTTCTTGACACAAGCACAAAGAAAAATAAGTACATATTCTTTTTATAAGTTTTCTCTTTCCTATGTGAATATAGCATATTTTATTGTGTTTAGAGCTCTTATCAGTAGAAAAAGAATTAGCTCATTTGTTCTGACAACTGATGTATCTTTCACTGATGGACACACTATTTACTTAACCAGTCCCTTATCATTTCCAAATATTTCCTATTATAAATAATGTTGTAATAGATATTCTGTCAATACATTAATTCATACATTTACAGGTACATTTGTAGGGTAAATTCTCAGAAACAGAATTCCTGATCAAACAATAAAAATATTTGTGATTTTGAAATACACTGCCAAATTGGTCTCCATGGAGATATTAATGTATATTTCACCACCCATGTATGAGCAACTGTTTCCCTATAACCCTGCCATATACTACTATGTTGTTAAACGTCTTGATGACTTCAAATCTAATACATGAAAAAACAGTATTTCAGTATGAGGCTGACCATCTTATGTGTCATTTTTCTATGAACTGTCTATATCTATCTTTCACCTTTTATTTTTTTAAACTAGGTTGCTGATCTTTCTCGTGATATTTATAAGAGCTTTATTAAAGAGATTGGCCTTTTGACTGCATGAGTTCTACAACTATTTTCCATGGGGTTTTTTGGCACGTGACTCTTTGTGACCCTACAGACTGAGGCCACCAGGCTCCTCTGTCCATGGGATTCTCCAAGAAAGAATATACTGGAATGGGCTGCCATGCCCTCCTCCAGGGGATCTTCCTCACCTAGGGATTGAATCCGCATGTCTCATGTCCCCTAAAATGGCAGGCAGGTTCTTTACCATTAGTGCCATCTTTACACAGATGAATTATCAAACACTTATTTTTTGGATATTAAATTTTGAGTACTTTCAGACTTTTCCCATTTCAATCTGTCCATATTTTTAATGACACATAGGTAGTTTCATCTTTTACATTAAATCTGATACATGTGGAGCTCATCCTGAGGTAGAATGTGATGGATAAAAGTCTGTCTTTCCAGATGACTATCCTGGTTTTCCTACATAATTTACTACAAGGTTCAGCTTTACTTGATCACTTTTTTATCATAATCATACATTAGTAAGTTCTACAGGTCTATTTCCAGACTTTCTATTCTATTCTATTGGACTATTAATAAGCCAGAATCAACATATTTTAGTTTTTAAGACTTTATGATATACTTTATCATTTGGTAGGACTAATCACTGTACATGCTTCAGTCCACGGAGTTGCAGAATCGGACATGACTTACTGAGTGAACAACAATCCCCCTCGTTGTTCTTCTTTTATTTTTCTCTAGTTTGTCTTATTTGTCCACTTTTCAAAACACTTCTGAATTAGCTTGTCTAATACCTGGGGTGAGAGGAAGGGACAGTTGCCTCAAATATTTGTTAACTTATGGAAAACTGATACACCTTATAAGCTTTATGAAGTTGCCTCTTCTAACTGAAAAAAAGAAAGGGAAAGGGGACAAGGCTTTGTTCCATGTCCTCAATAGAGTTTTAATAATTTCCCAGTGTGGAACTTTCCACATTTCTTATTGTGGTTATTATAAAAGTGTTATTTTCTTCATTGTATCTTCCTGTGTGTGTTACTTACATACAAAGTATATGGTTTTCGGCAGTTTTAGTGAACTTGCTGGTGTGCAGTCATTTTCAGTTGACTCTCATGGGTTTTCCAAGTTTACAATAATCTTGTTTGCAGACAGTTATTTTTACCTATAACATTTTTCTCTTGCTACTTCTGCCAGCTACTATTCTCAAATATTATGTTAAAAATAACGGTGATAATGTGCTCTGCATCTTCTTTCCAACTTTGGTACTTTCGTATACTTCTTAAATAGAAATGAAAATAAAATGACTGGTAACTATTTCCTTAAGAAACATAAAAACACTTAAGTTAATTTCTTTAGGAGAAAAATCCCTTTATTATTTCTCCCTTAAGAACCAGAGCCTCTCTACTGGAAAAGGAAGACAATCTATACAGCACTTGAGTGACTTTAAGGTGAACAGGAAAGGTTTGTTTACTTCAAAAATACCAAGAATTTTGTAAATACTGTTTGCAATTCAAGAAAGCAATAACACAGTGAAGAAGAAACAATCTCAAGCTGTTCTACTAATGATTATTTTCCAATACCCAAGGAGCCTGGAGTTTCTTTTTCACCAGTGAGTTTTCTTTTTTCCTACTGCAGTGTTTTTTCCTGGTAACCTGACACTGAGTTGTTTAAGGGCAAGAATTCTTACTTAAAACGTGTGTAAATATTAGGGAAAATTATATACAAGAAACTGATAAGGACATAAGTTTTATGAACAAAATAGCTCACAATGACTTAATGTATTAATCTGACTTTTGGTAGTTTCAACTAATCTGCTTCTTCCTCTTCAATCATTCTAATCTGGCTTCTGTACTTACTTTATCAAAATGGTTGTCGTAGATCACTTTCAGATTACTAAATACAACCGAATCTTTTCAGTTGTCATAGCAGACCTCTCAGCAGGATTCAGTTCAGGGGATCTCTTTCTTTTTCCTTGACTTCTATGACATTCATGCTTTTTCAACCTCTCTAACGGCTCCTTCTCAATCAATGCTCTTCCAGTTCACTCTCCTCCCTCCAACTATGAAATATTTTACTTCTTTATGGCTTCCTTCTAAACTACCCGCTTTTCTCCTTCTATATCCTTTTTTTTTTTTTTTTTGGACAAGAAGTGAAACTCATCTATTTCCACTGTTTTAATTACTCTCAACTCTGAGCTCCAGCTCATGCATTCAAATTGCCTACACTTCTACGACACTCAGGGATCTCAAATGTACCATATTCCACACTACTGATCTTTAACCCACAGCTTAGTTCTTATCCAGACTCCCTCTTTGTATGAATTCTTACTCAAAATATGGGTAAATATAAGGGAATTTCATCCATCCAGTTTTGCAAATCAGAGGCCCACAACTTTTGTCTTCAACCCCCTCCATATTCAACTGGTTAACACATAGACCTACTGATTCTACCTACTAAGTACCTGTCAAATCTGCCCACTTCTTTCCATTACTTCCCACTGTCATCACCCAAGTCCAAGATACTCTCATCTTCTGGCCTGGACTACTATTTAATATCCTCCTAACAGTAGTCTCTTTGTGATTCACTCTCGTCTCTTTTCAATTCCACATCACAGCTAGATTTTATTAAGTAAATGTGATCATGTACAAAGCCTACAGTTCCTAGGATCAATACACATACACACACACACACACACACACATACACACACACAGTACTCCATTACCATCTGGGTCCTGTATCTTTCTCTCATATCTGATCTTTCTTTACTCCTTTTCACCTTCCGAGCTCTAGTCAAAGCCTTCTTTCAATACCTAGTACTGTCATGCTTTTTCTCCCCCCAGGATCATTTTCTCTTATAATTCCTCCTCCAAACCAATTCTTCATCATGATAATGAATCTAAAGTGCTTTACACTCAAGAAATAGTACCTACTGTTCTTAGTAATCAGAATGAAAATGGCATTCATTTTAATAATGAAGTCTTCATAAAATCTAGGTCAAAATACTTATATTATTTAGATATTATGACATCAAATATAATAATACATAATAAAATGATATTTAGGTATTATGATATCTATGACTATGTTCACACAGCCTAGTAATACATACTTGGTAACAGAAGGGATTTTCTATCTTTAATAAGTCATAAAAGCAGAGAAAATAAAATTTATAAGTATAGAACATATTATACTAATCAAAAAAGATTATTCATTACTATGAGAACCACTATAA
>SJYC01104541.1:0-17591 GCA_006408675.1 Madoqua kirkii
GAGCAGAAAAATAAAGTCTAATATTTCGGGCAAATTTTTGTTTTTGGATTTCTGCATATTTCAGAAAATATTTACATTAATGTAAATTCATTACCATTTTACTCTTTATTTTATAAAAGTTAGAAATATGAAGCTAATATTCAACATAAAAATATAATACTCAACATGTTTGATCCTTAGGGAAATGCAAATTAAAACCATAATGAGATACTAGTACACACCTATTACAGTGTCTAAAATAAAGAAATCTGACAATGTTAAGGGAAGTCAATGACACACATCTATTGGAACGCTAAGTCACTATGGGAATACAAAATGGTACAACCCCTTTGCAAAACAATTCAGTGATTTCTTATAAAATTAAACATTCACTTACCATATCACCCAGCAAGTCCACTATTAGTTTCTCAAGCAACATGAAAATATGTTTGCAAAAAAAGCTGTTTACAAATTTTTATAATAAATGTTTATGGAAACTTTATTCATAATCACCAAAAACTGGTAACAACCCAAATATATCTCAACCAGGGGATGGATGAACCAACTTGATACATATCCATACAACGTAATACTGATCAACAATAAAAAAATTAATTATTCATGCATCAACAGTAGGAATGACTCAAATACACTAGGATGAGTGGAAGGAGCCAGACTCAAAAGGCTACATACCATGTGATTCAATTTATACTAAATTCTGGAAGAGGAAAAACTAAGGAGACATAAAAACCTATCAGTATTTGCCAGAGGATAGGGGTAGAGGAAAGACTGACTGAAAAATACAGAGAAATTCTGGGGAGTGATAAGACTGTTCTATATCTTGATTGCTGCAGTGGGTTACAAAAATGTGTATGCATATCCTAAGAATGCTGCTAAGTCACTTCAGTCGTGTCCAACTGTGCGACCCCATCAACGGCAGCCCACTAGGCTCCCCCGTCCCTGGGATTCTCCAGGCAAGAACACTGGAGTGGGGTGCCATTTCCTTCTCCAATGCATGAAAGTGAAAAGTGAAAGTGAAGTCGCCCAGTCGTGTCCGACTCTTCGCAACCCCCTTGACTGCAGCCCACCAGGCTCCCCTGTCCATGGGATTTTCCAGGCAAGAGTACTGGAGTGGGGTGCCATTGCCTTCTCCTAAGAGTATATACACTAAAAATAGTAAAGCTTATTGTATGTACATTATGTCTCAATTTAAAATAATGAAGAAAGTCTAAAGTTAACAAAACATATATCCCTTAAAGATGAAAAAAATAATGAAAATTTAAACTATTCATATGTATCCCTACACAAAATACTGGAAAACCTTCAGCTACTTTGCAAAATAATCACTAGCAACTTATCTTCCTCCAAAAGATCAAAACTTTCTAACTAATAAATGAATAGATACAATACTAGAAATTTATTGAAGTTCTCTTTGATTATTTAGATTTTCTCAGTGAAACAGAAAGCAAGTAATCAGCTGAACATGAGAAAGGAGGAGAAAATGGAGATTTATAGAAAGGAGAAAGTAAAAATATGTTGAGGAAAGACTGCCAAGCATAAAGCTGTAAGAAATTGAACAATAAATATTTTAGATTTTGAGGATCATAGAATCTCTTTCACAATTACTCAACTTGGCTGTTATAGAGAGAAAATAGCGATAGCCATTGGATAAAGGAATGGGTATGGCTATATTCCAATAAAATTTTAATTACAGTTAACAGGCAGCAGGAACTGGTCTATGAGCTGAAAAATGGACCCCATCTAGATGAGTGGTAGAATGAATAGACTAAAGAAGTAAATTTCAGTAGGCATTAAGGACCCACTGAAAATTTAAAGTGCACCTAATTCAGCACAGCTTTCTGTTTTATTCTAGAGATTGAAAAAGTTACATTTCTCAAATGGGACTAGTAGTAGTGTCCAACTCTGCTATCTCATGGACTGTAGCCTGCCAGGCTGTTCTGTTCATGGAATTCTCCAGTCAAGAAAACTGGAGCGGGTTGGCATTCCCTTCTGCAGGGGATCCCTACTCAAGAATTGAACTGGGTCTCCCACACTGCAGGCAGATTCTTCACCACTGCACCACTTGGGAAGTCCTAATATAAACAAACAAACACAATACAAGACCTAGGAAGATCAGACAGAACTTTTACAACTCAAAGACAGAGAAATCTGAGCTTCCCCCTAGAAGGCCTTACTTAAGATTTTACCAAGCCAGCTTTTAATTTTTAACTGCATATGCATTAAAGAACCCCCTCAATATTTAGGGCAAGATTTAATTTCTCCAGTTAACTAGGTACTTGCAAGTATGAGTTCCACTCCTTATATCTTTCTATAAAGGAGCCACCTTGGTGTCTTTCAACTCAGCACAGGGTATTTCTCAGTGTGGGGTGGGAGGTGGGAGGGGGCTTTGGCATTGGGAGCTCGTGTACACCTATGGCTGATTCATGTCAATGTATGGCAAAACCAATACAGTTTTATAAAAGAGAATAAAGTATTAAATTTAAAAAAAAAAGAGAGAAAGAAATTTAGCCACCATAAAAAAAAAAGGAAAAAAAAAAAAACAATTCTGCAACCGCCAGTGCCTTTCCGTTGTAGGTATTTTCTCCGCACGTTTCAATCAAGCCCTGAGAGCCCCTTTCAGTGTGAAAGACATAATACATCAAATTTAAAAGTTTGTGTACAACAAAAGAAATGATCAACAAAATGAAAAGGCCACTAATCATCAGAGAAATGTAAATTAAAACTACAAAGAGGTATCACCGCACATGTGTCAGAATGGGTATTATCAAAAGGACAAGAGCTAGTAAGTATTGGTGAGTATATGACAAAAAGTAAATTTTTGTGCACTATTGGTGAGAATGTAAATTGGCACAGTTACAAAAAAGATCTTCACAATCAAGATAATCACGATGGTGTGATCACTCACCTAGAGCCAGACATCCGGGAATCTGAAGTCAAGTGGGCCTTAGAAAGCATCACTATGAACAAAGCTAGTGGAGGTGATGGAATTCCACTTGAGCTATTTCAAATCCTGAAAGAGGATGCTGTGAAAGTGCTGCACTCAATATGCCAGCAAATTTGGAAAACTCAGCAGTGGCCACAGGACTGGAAAAGGGCAGTTTTCATTCCAATCCCAAAGAAAGGCAATGCCAAAGAATGCTCAAACTACCACACAATTGTACTCACCTCACACGCTAGTAAAATAATGCTCAAAATTCTCCAAGCCAGGCTTCAGCAATGAGTGAACCGTGAACTTCCAGATGTTCAAGCTGGTTTTAGAAAAGGCAGAGGAACCAGAGATCAAATTGCCAACATCCACTGGACCATGGAAAAAGCAAGAGAGTTCCAGAAAAAATATCTATTTCTGCTTTATTGACTATGCCAAAGCCTTTCACTGTGTGGATCACAATAGACTCTGGAAAATTCTGAAAGAGATGGAAGTACCAGACCACCTGGTCTGCCTCTTGAGAAACCTATATGCAGGTCAGGAAGCAACAGTTAGAACTGGACATGGAACAAAAGACTGGTTCCAAAGAGGAAAAGGAGTACGTCAAGGCTGTATATTGTCACCTTGCTTATTTAATGTATATGCAGAGTACATCATGAGAAATGCTAGGCTGGAAGAAACACAAGCTGGAATCAAGATTGCTGGGACAAGTATCAATCACCTCAGATATGCAGATGACACCACTTTTATGGCAGAAAGTGAAGAGGAACTTAAAAGCCTCTTGATGAAAGTGAAAGAGGAGAGTGAAAAAGTTGGCTTAAAGTTCAACATTCAGAAAACGAAGATCATGGCATCTGGTCCCATCACTTCATGGGAAATAGATGGGCAAACAGTAGAAACAGTGGCTGACTTTATTTTTTGGGCTCCAAAATTGCTGTGGATGGTGACTGCAGCCATGAAATGAAAAGACACTCCTTGGAAGGAAAGTTATGACCTAGATAGCATATTCAAAAGCAGAGACATTACTTTGCCAACAAAGGTCCATCTAGTCAAGGCTATGCTTCTTCCAGTGGTCATGTATGGATGTGAGAGTTGGACTGTGAAGAAAGCTGAGCGCCAAAGAATTGATGGGTTTGAACTGTGGTGTTGGAGAAGACTCTTGAGAGTCCCTTGGACTGCAAGGAGATCCAACCAGTCCATTCTGGAAGAGATTAGTCCTGGGTGTTCTTTGGAAGGAATGATACTGAAGCTGAAACTCCAGTACTTTGGCCAACTCATGCGAAGAGTTGACTCACTGGAAAAGACCCGGATGCTTGGGAGGGTTAGAGGGCAGGAGGAAAAGGGGATGACAGGGGATGAGATGGCTGGATGGCATCACATGCTCGATGGAGGTGAGTCTGCGTGAACTCAGGAGTTGGTGATGGACAGGGAAGCCTGGCGTGCTGCAATTCATGGGGTCGCAAAGAGTCGGACACGACTGAGCGACTGAACCGAACCGAAGTACAAGAACGAGTATGAAGGTTCCTCAAAAAATTAAAATTAGAACTACAATATGACCCAGAAATTCTACTACTGGCTCTTTCCAAAGGAAAGGAAAACACTAAAGATATATGCAACCCTATGTTCATTGCAGCCTTAATCATAATAGCCAAGACAGTGAAGTAACTAAGTGCCCATTCATTGGTAACTGTTAAAAGAAGACTCCTATATAGATACACTGGAGTATCACTTAGCCATTAGAAAAAAAAAACCTGTGAGAGTGAAATATGTCAGAGAAAGACAAATACTATATGATTTCACTTATATGTGGAATCTAAGAAACAGAAGAAATGAACATATTCAACAGAAAGAGTCACAGACACAAAGAAAAAACAGGTGGCTGCTAGAGGGTGGCAGGGGTGGAGAGTGAATTTAAAAGGTGAGGAAAATTAACAGGTACAAACTTCCAGTTACAAAATAAGTGAGTCATAGGGATGAAATGTATATGTGTGTAGTCAATACTAATGTAGTATCTTTGTATGCCAATGAAAGTGGTAAAAAGTTACAACTTTTCAGTTATAAATATTAGGGATATAGGGGTACAACATGATTAATATAATTAACACTACTATGTGTTATACAAGAAAGTTGCTAGGAGAGTAAACGCTAAAAGTTCTCACAAGGAAACACTTTTACTTTTCCTTTTATTTTGTATCTATATGAGATGGCAGATGCTCACTAAACACTTTCGTCATCATTTCATGATGTATGCATGTCAAATCATTATGGTGTACATGTTAAACTTATACAGTATTACATGTCAATTATATCTCAATTATACCCTGTTGGAAGTAAAAGATCGATCTATTGAACTCTATAAATATAGTGACTTGAAAAATAATAAATTTCCCACCAAAGCTGTAATTCAGCAAAGCGAGTACTATGTACGAGAGAGCAAGAGCTTATGTAAGATGATAAGCAAGAGTGATTTAAAAAAATGATGACGGGATTTATGCTGTGTAAGAAAAGTAATGAAGTTACAAAGGAAACAAGGGATAGTAAAAAAAGAAGTAGAATGACTGGACTGTAGAAGCTATGTATTAATTGCTCAGCCACGCCCAACAGGGACTGAACTTGGGTCTCCTGTATGGGAGGCAGATTGTTTACTGTCTGAGCCACCACAGAGGCCCCACTGTAGGAGCTAGTGGAGACAAAAAAATTGTTGAAACTGAAGTACTAGAAGGCGTTAGCAGGAAGTAATGCTTCGAAAACGAGAAAGTGAAATCACGAGGAGACTGAGGTTTACTGTCCAACGGTCTAAAACATGACTAACTAACAGTAATGAAGAATGAATGACAAGATGGCCAACAAAGCAGAAGCCTAAGAATGAGCAGGACAGTCGAGGAGTACACTTTGACAGAGACCAGGAAACCTGCTCTAAAAGGGCAAGCATTAAGCTGTGTGCGCAGAAAGGTAAAATCAAGGACAGTGTATACATACTCACAGAACAAGAGGGCAAAAAAAGTCCACATATCTTACTGCTGAAATTCAAAACAGAATGACAATGATGACAGAATGTAATTTTTCATCATGCAGATGTACTAATGAGAAGACTGGAAACCTTTTTTATATAAGAGGGTTCCATTTTGCTGAATTGGGATTCAAAGTTAGTACTCCTTCTCATCAAAGTCAACTGCAAGTGTTTATTTGCTAATGCTAATTTGCAATGAAACTTAGCAAAAATTCTTTGAAATTGTTTTGTCACAAAGATAGGCACTGATATCCATGAAAACATAACTTCAAGAATTATTCAACATTTGGAAGAGATATACAGAATTCTATTAGATTCTTTTCTTAATTATCTGTCTTTTCAGCATACTATCACATCATAGATTATTTCTAACTGAAGATTAGGTAGAGTTATAATTTAGTTTTGAAATATGGAAACTTCCTTTGCATTTGTAAAAAGGTCCAAAAACTGATCAGAGTGTAGCTTGAACTTGGAAAAATCTGCCCCATACTTGTGTGGGAAAGTAGATTGCACTTCCTGTAATTTGTAACAACACTGTAAGTATATAAAGCAGCATTCTGTGAGTCAACATTAACAGCTGTCAAAATGACTTTACCACAGTAGAAGCTTCACTGTAAGTACTGTTTTCCCCTTGCAAGTTGAATTTTCACATCTTCGGCAAAAGCTAATTTTCCAAAGTCATTCTTCAATACTGAAATAATAGTGGTAGACAGTGGTGGTTCTCACCCTGCCCCCACAAAAAAATCTAACCTTGGCCCTACATGCAAACACTTTCAATAAAACTTTACCAATTTTAAGATATTAAATAGTTGTACAGTAGAAGAGTCAGGATATTCAGTTTCTATTTAAGACAAAACTTCCACCAGAAGTCCACCAGAGCAAATGAAGTTTGCTGTTGATCTACCAGCTCAATGACACATAATATATTCAAATATTTTCCACAAAAGTCTGAGCATATAATACAATGAATAGTCATAAGCTTTAAATGATATACATTTTCTCAAGTTTTGTAAATTAGGCCAACTAAACTTCTTTCTGCTCCACACATATTTCTCCCACCATTAGTTGTAACAATACATCTTGGTGCAATTCACACTGCACTTATAGTGAAATACGTTTTCTCAGGTACTTTTTTAAAAAAAGCTTTGAAATTTAATTTACATACCATGCAATTCAGTCAAATGTATATAATTCCATTTACAAAATATTCTTGACTACGTTGTTCCAGAGAGGCTACTTCTTTAGTCGTTTGAAATCTGGCATTGTTTTCTTGAATAAATAACAACTAAGTAGTACTGGAAACATCTGTCAACTTATTAAGAGTCAAGGAAACCACCTGAAATTATCTGCCTTGTCTACTGACGCCACTTCACGCAAGATTTAATTTGAAAACCAAGCTTCCACAATAAAAGCTTAAAAAGTCTTGCTCCTTTAGTTCCTTCCATTTAAATTGTTATTAAATTTCATCTATATTTATTCTTCGTTTAAAATGTCTTTCCAAGTTATTTCATTAGACTTTTAACGTCCTGCTGTATTAACGTACTGTTCGTTAGTTCAGACTCTCATCATCTGCTAGAGTAACATAATGGGATCACTAACATATCTCATTACAAAAACAATTTTTTCATTTAAGAAAAAAAGAAAGACTGGAACTTGTTTCAGAAGTTACTTTCCTGCAGTGGAAAAAATGTTAATAACTAATTAATTCATCTAAAACCCAAGCACTGCAAGAGATAGCTGGAATAACAGGCAAGTTTGGTCTTGGGAGTACAAAATGAAGCAGGGCAAAGGCTAACAGAGTTTTGCCAAGAGAACTCACTGCTCATAGCAAACGTCCTCTTCCAACAACACAAGAGACAACTCCACACATGGGCATCACCACGTGGTCAATACCAAAATCAGACTGCTTATATTCCTTGCAGCCAAAGATGGAGAAGTTCTAAACAGGCAGCAAAAATAAGACTGGAGCTGACTGTGGCACAGATCATGAACTCCTTATTGCAAAATTCAGATTTAAATTGAAGAAAGCAAGGAATACTACCACTAGACCATTCAGGTATGACCTAAATCAAATCCCTTATGATTATACAATGGAAGTGACATACAGATTCAAGGGATTAGATCTAATATATAGAATGCCTGAAGAACTATGGGTGAGGTTCATAACACTATACAGGAAGTGGAGAAGGCAATGTCACCCCACTCCAGTACTCTTGCCTGGAAAATCGCATGGATGGAGGAGCCTGGTGGGCTGCAGTTCATGGGGTCGCTGAGAGTCGGACACGACTGAGCAACTTCCCTTTCACTTTTCACTTTCATGCATTGGAGAAGGAAATGGCAACCCACTCCAGTGTTCTTGCCTGGAGAATCCCAGGGACGGGGGAGCCTGGTCTATGGGACGGGGGCTGCCTTCTATGGGGTCACACAGAGTCGGACAAGACTGAAGTGACTGAGCAGCAGCAGCAGCAGTGATCAAAACCATCCCCAAGAAAAAGAAATGCAAAAAGGCAAAATGGTTGTCTGACGAGGCCTTACAAACAGTTGAGAAAAGAAGAGAAACAAAAGGCAAAGGAGAAAATGAAAGACATACCCATCTGAATCCAGAGTTTCAAAGAATACCAAGGAGAGGTAAGAAAGCCTTCCTCAGTGATCAATGCAAAGAAATGGAAGAAAACAACAGAATGGGAAAGACCAGAGATCTCTTCAAGAATATTAGAGATACCAAGGGAACATTTCATACAAAGATGGGCTCAATAAAGGACAGAAACAGTATGGACCTAGCAGAAGAAGATATTAAGAAGAGGTGGCAAGAATACATAGAAGAACTATACAAAAGAGATCTTCATGAGCCAGATAACCGCAACGGTGTGATCACTCACCTAGAGCCAGACATCCTGGAGTGCAAAGTCAAGTGGGCTTTAGGAAGCATCACTATGAACAAAGCTAGTGGAGATGATGAAATTCCAGATGAGCTATTTCAAATCCTAAAAGATGATGCTCTGAAAGTGCTGCACTCAGTATGCCAGCAAATTTGGAAAACTCAGCAGTGGCCACAGGACTGGAAAAGGGCAGTTTTCATTCCAATCCCAAAGAAAGGCAACGCCAAAGAATGCTCAAACTACCGCACAATTGCACTCATCTCACACGCTAGTAAAGTAATGCTCAAAATTCTCCAAGCTAGGCTTCAACAGTACATGAACTTCCAGATGTTCAAGCTGGATTTAGAAAAGGCAGAGGAGCAAGAGATCAAATGGCCAATATCAGCTGGATTATATAAAAAGCAAAAGAATTTCAGAAAAACATCTACTTCCGCTTTATTGACTACACTAAAGGCTTTGACTGTGTGGATCACAACAAACTGGAAAATTCTTAAAGAGATGAGAATACCAGACCACTTTATCTGTCTCCTGAGAAACCTGCATGGAAGTCAAGAAGCAACAGTTAGAACCGGATATGGAACAACAGACTGGTTCCAAACTGGGAATGGAGTACATCAGGGCTGCATATTGTCACCTAGCTTATTTAATTGCAGAGTACACCATGAGAAACGTTGGGCTGGATGAAGCACAAGCTGGAATCAAGACTGCCAGGAGAAATATCAATAACAGATGACACCACCCTTATGGCAGAAAGCAAAGAGAAACCAAAGAGCTTCTTGATGAACGTGAAAGAGGAGAGTGAAAAGTTGGCTTAAAACTTTAACATTCAAAAAACAAAGATTACAGCATCAGGTTCCCATCACTTCATGGCAAACAGATGGGGAAACAATGGAAACTGACAGACTATTTTCTTGGGCTCCAAAGTCACTGCAGATGGTGACTGCAGCCATGAAATTAAAAGATGCTTGCTCCCTGGGAGAAAAGCTATGACCAACCAGAAAGGACATTAAAAAACAGAGACTTACTTTGTCAACAAAGGTCTGTACAGTCAAAACTATGCTGTTTCCAGTAGTCATGTATGGATGTGAGAGTTAACCATAAAGGAGGTAGAGTGCCAAAGAATTGATGATTTTGAACTGTGGTGTTACAGAAGACTCTTGAAAGTCCCTTGGACTGCAAGGAGATCCAACCAGTCTGTCCTAAAGGAAATCAGTCCTGACTATTCATTGGAAGGTCTGATGCTAAAGCTCTAATACTTTGGCTACCTGATGTGAAGAACTGATTCATTGGAAAAGACCCTTATGCTGGGCAAGACTGAAGGCTGAAGGAGAAGGGGACGACAGAGGATGAGATGGTAGGATGGCATCACCAACTTGATAGACATGAGTCTGAACAAGCTTCAGAAGATGGTGAAGGACAGGGAAGCCTGGCATGCTGCAGTCCGAGGGATCACAAAGAGTCAGAGATGACTGAGCAACTGAATAACAACAAAAAACACTGCTAAGCAAATAAATCAGGACTATTAGAGAGCAGTAGTTTCAACTCTCAACTCATCCCAGTTAATGATTTAATGCAAACTTTATACAAAATATTCAGGGACTTATTTACAGCTCAAGAATTGTCATCCAAAACATAATACAAATGCAATAGCTTAAAGATAGAAAATACCACACGAAATACAAGGGGAGAAATGACCCCAAAAGATATTCTGCTAAGAGTTTTTGCTATTGTCTATCTCTTAGAGACAATCTTTTTCTTTTTAATATCAAAAAAAACCCTTACTTTTACTCAGTAAAACATTACTGAGCCACTGAGCAAATTCCCCCACTAAATAATAATCTAGAACTCTCAGTGATTAAGCAGAGCATCAAGCAATACTGTTGGTAGGTGGTCGCCACCACTCCCCACAACAACCATTCTCTTCTCACCCTTTCTTAGCTTCTCATCCCTTTAACAGCAGCGCCTCAACTGTTTCCTGACCAGTCCCTAATATTTATGTCCATGGCTTCGACATAAGGAAAACTCTTGCATTTGTCACTGAACCCTAACATTTTAAAGTATCTTTCAGTTCCAGGTTCCATGAGTCTATTGTCCTTTTCCCCCAATTCTCATATAAAAAATAAAATACCTTAAGAACAGGGATATTTTCTATAGGAATAAAGTTAGACCTTAAGACCCTCGAGTTTCAGCTGATCAGACTCCGTGTCCCTCTCCTATCCAACTATAAAGAACTAAAAGCTAGATCAAGCAGGCAAGAATATATCCAACTGATTTTTAAGGATGAAGAGAGTATCTCAATTCTATAAGCACAACAAGCCTATATAGAACACCATGTCATTCAAACAAGAGTAACACATATACTGCTCTTTTTGTGTTGATAGTAATTTTTTCACAGATGCATTTGTCTTTTTAATTTTTAAATAAATAATGTACAATCTGATCAATTCCCTAAGGTAATTAAGAGCTGGAATGAATACATTTCCTGGAATAATTTAAAAAACACACTGAAAGTATTAATTCTTTAAATATCTTTAGAAAGTAAGAGTCAAAACAGTTAATAAAAAGTAGGTAAAGAAGAATCAATTAGGCCTTGTAAAAGAATTTACAGAGGGATGAAAATATACCAGGACAGGTTGGGGGGGGGGGTGTGCAATCAATAAGCTTAATTTGTCTATCAGCTTTTTAACATAGCCAAGCAGGAAATAAAGAGTAAGAAGTACTCCTATCAATAACTAATAATGCAAACAGCATAAAGGCAGCCCTGGGAGAAGCTGGATGCATCAGTAAGTAACTACCTAGTGCTACACTAGGGTGTCAGTCCTATGGCTCCATTTTTCCTAACAGCATCATCTCCCTAAAAGATCTACAGAAGAGCAAAACAAATTACAAAATATGCAGAAGCTATTATTATTATGGTGGCTGCTTTCAAAAACTATCAAGACACTTTCATACAGTTCAGATGAGGGCTGAAAATGATGACACTTTAGGGCATTTTTTTTTTAAAATAGAGACTCTTCAGATCAACAACTGAAGATCTTAAAAGTATCCAGAAAAATTAAAAATGAATGACCTTGATAAGCAATTTTAGATTGCCCTAAACGTTTTAAACCCAATTTCTTTGCGATGACTGAGTCCATATCAGATACTACATTCTGTCAGTCACTCTTTCACCAAAAGGGCCAAATAAAAAATATAATACTAAAATATATGAATTCTAAGCCTAAGTGTCATTCAGTCAGTGAAACTAAAAACTTTATCAACAAATTTTTAAAATGTGTTGTCAGCCTATCCAGACATCTGAATCTTAATAAATTCAAGATACGAAAGTCATGAATGTAGTCATCTAACATCTATCCAATCGGGTTCTGGAACAGTAAGCAGTTGTCCAAAAGGCAGCTTCAAAACTGGAGAATCCTGAAGCTCTTCAGGGGTTTGACTTAAAGGAAGTAATTAAGTATTCTTCCAAAAGAATATGATGTCAAAGAATTTGTAAAACATCAGATCCAGATTCAACTGTCTTAAAGCTTCATCTTCTGCAGAATGCAAAATACTTTGAAGAACAGGGAGGAGGCAGAGAAAAGGCCATATTAAGGAAAGGCAAATCAACAAGGGAAAGAGTAGAGAAACGTATCTTGTTCTAGACTAACCGTATTGAAAATGGTTAAAAAAGAAAAAGCAAAACATCAAAAATGAGAAACTGCTGTCAAAAGTAACATTTAAAAAATCAGAAAGTTTTACGTGTGAAGCTAAATTCTGGGAGTCCTTTTTCAGCCCTTTTTGAAAAATTAGCTCATCCTAAACTGCTCAAAGAAAAAGAGGCTCTAAAGCCCAGGAAAACTGATTTTCTTTGTTTTGTAGTAATATTCAGCGGTCTCCAAATTTTGCCTACTTCTCATAAACTTGGTGAAAACTGAAGTTATATTATATTTCATGAAGCTTAACAATGTTGTTTTATGTTTAAAATGATTTTTTAATACAGAAGTAAACCTAATTAATAAATGTACACCATTATCTAAGCTATAATTTCTCATATTAGTTACACATAGTTAACAAAAAAGTAACACACTTGTCAAATTTCTAGTTTTCTTCACAAAACAATAACGTTCCTCCAACATGGCAGTTAAATACATTGCTTTTTTATAAAGCTTACAAGATAAATTTGACACCCCTTTGCTTGGCATCCAAGCTTAACAACATAATTCTAAAATCATGCTTTCTAGTTTACCCCTCTCTGCTCTACTCAGAATGGCCCTTTATATGTTATTCATCTTGCCTTTGTTCTTACTCCTAACCATGGACTTTTCTCATTCAGACATACCCAACTGCCTTGCTGCAAGCCGTAAGGCCAAGCCCAGGAATGGCTCTTCTCCTTCCTGAACAAAATAAAAACCTCCATGTTTGAAACCAAAGTTTTTGTGAACTAAAAATCTTCCTGGTGCTTGATTTACTCTTTCAATAGCATAGCAGTTAAGAGCAAGAACTCTTAAGACTGAACTATGTCACTAACTGAACTAGGTATACACTGGGGCAGATTTCTTAATCATCTTAACCTTTATTTCCTTATCTGTTTTTTTAAAAAAGGAATAGTACCCTCTTCACAGAACTGCTCTGATGATAAAGCGAGATAATTTATGTACTGTGTTAATACAGTGTTTGGCAGAAAATAAGTATTCAACAAATCTGACAGTATTATTAGGTTTATGACAATGGTGACTTTTAGGAATTTCTAGCATTTTAACTATCTTAAAGTACCTCCTTCTCCTGGTTCTTTTAAACTAGTAAATCTGACACACTACTTCTCTGTTATCCAGCATCTGCAATCACCCTAGTGGCTTCTTGTCTGTGTGATTTCTAACTTGCTATTCTGTGTTTCCAAATTATCTGTGTATCTTGTCTACCTATCCTTCCCCACAGATTCCCAACTTCAGTACATCCCAGATTCCCACCCCCTGCCAGTCTTAGCTACCATCATGCTTCTGCTTCACAGTTCCTGTGATGTCACTTGACTCACATGTCACACATGAACTAAATCTAACTCACAGGGCCACCAATCTAAATCCTCATTGGTCTATTTTAACCAAACTCCTAAAGGACATGTTGTCTCTACTATTTGCATGCATGTGCACTAAGGTGCTTCAGTCATGTCTGACTCTGCAACCCCAGGCTCCTCTGTCCATGATCTTCTCCAGGCAAGAATACTGGAGTGGGTTGCCATGCCCTCCTCCAGAGGATCTTCTCGACCCAGGGATCAAACCTGCTTCTCTTCTATCTCCTGCACTGGCAGGAGGGGACTATTTATAGCATATGTCAAATTGTGAGTCATGTGATTCACATGTTCATCCATGTGATTTATTACACATAAATAAGAATGAGACTACTTCAAGAGATTCTCAATTTGTTAAACTAGAAACCTGTCATAACAAATGACAAACATTTTTCTTTTAACTACAGACATTATAAACTAACATGGATTTGAGGGGAAGAACACTCACACACACACAAAATGTATATAATTAACTAAAAACAATGCAACTTTCATTATAAATCTACTGATTCTCTATATTTCAGTTCTAAGGTATGTTTAAATGGAGTTAACTTTCTGGATGACTTCTCCCATCCCCCCAAACAAAACAGTTTTAAAAACCTATAGTATAGTTTTCATACATACATGCATATGTGCATGTGTATGATTTTTTTAATATTCTGAGATATTTTGTTAAATAAATAGTCTTAAAACTTTTATGTTTTACATTACCATATCATTTAATATGGATTATTAACAGTTTTGCAAAGAAAAAAAAATCTGGCTTCTGAAAAGTTTGTTAGACCAGAGAATGTCAGTAACAGCAATCTGTACTTCCCTGCTTAATCTTTCTTGGCAAGCTCTGTCTGCACCAGTGCTGTCTGGCTTCAGCAATCACAATGCCAGGAGCTCATACTGTATGCAACCTTTTCAGTATCCCAAACAATATTCAGTTCCTTCTTTGCCACAAATAACGAGTTTAACTAGGTCTGCAACATTTTCTTTTAATAAACTTCTCTATTATGCTAATAAACAGTAAGTTAAGGCTTCAAAATAACGAGAGGTAAATTAATTTTTGTCAATAATTGAACCATACTGAAGGAAATACAGAGTGTTGAACAAACTTAGTCAATGGTGAATCAACGTGCTGTCTGACTCCACCTCACTAGCCCAACTGGTTTTAAAAATAATAATAATATTGCCATCCAGCTATTTAAAATGGTTGTGAATAAAAGTCATAGTCAAGAGGAAAAGAAGATCAATGCATGTTTTCAGATATTAAGAATGCCAACTTGGAAGATTGATTTTTCAGTGCTTCTTGCTACATTTGTATCTATAGAACTGCATACATTCAAGATCTAAAGTCTTAAAAAGAATTTTGTGAGAAAAGAAACCTAATAAATATGTATAATTCTAAATGATTTGGTTTATTTTCAAAATCCCGTTTATTTTGGGAAGAAAATCACTTTATAAAAACTTACCCAAGTATAGAAATTATTTTATAACATTTTTACTAATAAAAACATTATGAAAATTGCCACAACTATAGAAAATAGCCATAATTTGCTATAATAGTCAGAATATTAGAGTAAGTATTCTGTGGCTTAATACTTGAAGGAACTCAAAAAAATAATATAAAATTAAAGTTCTTTACTCTTCAAACTCCCAGACCCTACTCATGGCAGTAAGATGGAATTTCCCTAGACTAAAATGGTGACAAAGTGATGAGAGAAAGAACACATGCATTAGAAAAGGCAAAGGAAAAAGCACCTTAGATACAGGCCCCTGATCACAAGGTAAATCCCCCAGTGATGAGTATTTACCTTTGGTGTATACCTTACCAGTAATTCTGACCCTAGCCAAAACAATCATTAGGATTATTATCTTCAACCTTGGCTTCAAATCCTCACCTTATCTCCCATATCCACAAAATCTGTAATACACTCCCAAAAGACATAAATCTCCCATAACTGCCAAAATTAGCAGTCCCAAGGATACCTGACTTTTGACAGTTTCAGTGGCTTAGGCTACAAGAACAGAGCTTTAATCAAATGTTCAGGGATCAGCGTTGGTATTTCACCCTAGTATTTCACAGGCCATTCAAATTTAGCAAACAATCAAGCAATACTTACCTGTCCAGGCTGAGTTTAAATTTTTTCAGTTTGAAAACCAAATCAAGCTAGGTTTCTGAGTTTTAAAAGCCACAGAAGATTTCTTAACTGGTAACAAGAGCAGCCAAGCAGGTAATGATTCTTAACCATCTTGCAAATGGAAGGGACATAGGCTCAGAGGCTGGGAGACTGGAGGTGACAGTACAAAGAGATCCAAAAGGATGAGGGAGGCTTATCAGGAAAACAAAGCCTGTAAGAGCTGGTAGGTCTTCTCACCACACAACCTTTAAGGTTCAGCAGATAGGTGACATTACTTTCTTGATAATTTAAGAATGGATAAGCAATATATGCAAAAGCTTTTTTACTGCCAATTATTTCAATGCATTCTTCTAAATAAAGGCCTACAGAGAAAGTCTTGACATTGGCAAACTTTAGGCACAATGCCCTCCAAAAGTAAAAGTCCTTTAAAAGATGAAATAAAGAACTCTAAGAACAAAATAATAAATGATGGAGAATATCTACGTTGTTTTATACACATATTTCCAGCTCAATACAGCTTATAAGTAACCTGGTAACAGGACAAAACTATCTCACTATCTTCAGAAATGGTGTACACAAAAAAAATCAAGAACAATGAAATAAAGGAAAACTTATTTCCTTTATATCAGTTCCACTTGGGGCAGGGGGTGAGGGGTGGTGATAATGAGCAAAACTGCATTTCTCCTCAAAAGAAACTTCTCTGTTAAAGAACCATAGTGACTGGTTTGACTGGTTCCACTCAATTCCCTGCCGTCTTTGTACCTTGGAATGCTTCCCAGGTGGCTCACATGGTAAAATGTCTGCCTGCAATGTGAGAGACCAGGGTTTGATCCCTGGGTTAGGAAGATCCCCTAGAGAAGTAAATGGCAACCCACTCCAGTACTGTTGCCTGGAAAATTCCATGGATGGAGAGAGCCTGGTAGGCTACAGTCCACGGGGTCACAAAGAGTTGGACATGACTGAGCGACTTCACTTCTTTTTTGTACCTTGAGAACTCCGGCCTTTGCTTCCACCCCTTTTAGGTGTTACTAAACCCACAGGAAGGCTAAGCCTTAACTGGCTTAGTGGCAGAGCAAGAAAAATTCCCAAAGGCCAAACAACATCATTCTGCTTCTGGTCATTCTTCACAGTTAGTGATATCACATATGTGCTCTGGAGTTGCAGAAACCTGAGCTGGAATCTTGGCTCCACCATATACTAGATTATATAAATTTAGGAAAGCTTCTTAACTGCTGTGTGCATTCTATTGCTTCTTCATCTAAAAAAACAGGAATGGTAATAATAGCATTTCCCTTTCAAGATTAGTATAAAGACTAAATGAGACATTTAACAAACATTTAGCACAATGTCTAGTCTTAGTAAATTCTCAATAAACATAAACTATCTAACATAACCTGTTGAAATTCAAGATAGCCCATGGCCCAGCACAATTATTTTTCCAAACTGGTATCACTAAATTGTAACCAGCACTGGAAAAAAGAACTGGCTACTAGAACAGAATAGAAAATAATAGGGTGCAATAAGGGTAGGTAATGTTTTGAAAATCTTTTTTTCACACTCAAACACATTCTCTCAACTGAGCCTCCCAGTTTTTCTTTACTGC
>SJYC01104543.1:0-12874 GCA_006408675.1 Madoqua kirkii
AAAAAAAAAAAGGCAGGGTTTAGAATTTAGTATATAATTTTGTTAAGTTTGATTAAAAGATAATACATACAGCAATATATATTTGTTTGCATATGCATAAAAGCTATTTCAGAAGGATGTACATAAATGTATATAACTTTGGTCGTCATGGCTGAGGAACTTGGCAGAAGATATGGTAGGAGAGAGACTTTACACTAAACATACTTTAAAGCATTTTTCTGAACCATATAAATGCTTACTTATTACATTTTCCTTTTTCTTTTTTTCTTAAAGCAGTCAGAAGGAAAACTATTTTAAGTCATCATAGAATACGATTTGGAGTCAGAATGGTTCTGTTAAGGACCTCTAAGGCTATTCTAGGACTACCAAACTATTGTTAAGCATATTCCTTAATAAATTAGAGGGTTATGGGGGAAGGAAGGCAGGTGACAAAGACATCACCCTTATCTGCCTGTGCTTCTGGAGGCTGACAGTATCTTGGGCAAGGTCTAAACAACGCCAGAGAGAAGTTCACTTTTGGGGTTCATGTCTTCCAGTTTAACAACCATTTGCTCAACATACAACATTTAAACTGCCTCTCTCACTAGCCATGTGGCAGAGTGAAAATAACAAATGATCCCTTTTTCATTATTGAGGAGAGAGGAAAGATGACAAAACATGATGTGAACATAAGAAACAAAGAAAACTAGGAGGTAAGATCAGGAGGAACACGGCAAGTAAGAAGGGAACAGTGGTGGAGGGGGGAGCACAGAGAGCAGAAGCCGAGACCCTGTGCCACCCACAGAACACAGCAATCTAACAGGCAGCTCAGCAAAGGCAGGGGCCTGCGGAGGCTGACTGCAGCCTGTAAGCGCACAGCTACGGCCCCCGCCCCAAACTCAGAGGGACGAGGCAAGGAGAAAGGGCTCCAGTTCTTTTAAAAATATTTTTTTTAGTTTAAATTCAGGAACACATTTCAGACTACACTGTACGTAAATCAATGGTAATTATTATGCTAATTATACAGGGCATGTGGGTTCTGGGCAAACTGCCAAAGTGGTCAACAATGCTTCAAAGTCTATGCACCAAAGTCACAGAGGGAAACACTTGGCAGGAGAATGCAAGTGGGTGTCACAGCTTCCTGAAGAGTCAGTGAGAACGGAAAGTTTCATCTCTGGTCAGTCTAAAATTTTTTCAACCCCTCCAAGCCACAAAATAATATTCAAGTTAACACTGTGTAAGACAAACAAACAAACACAAAATCTTTTAAAACATAACTTAAAATATTCCTAACATAAAACCAGTAACAAAAACATGTCAAATATTTTATACGAAACGGAATAAAAACAAGATAGCACCAGGTATTTTTTTCTCATGTGTTGATAACAAATAAGATCCAAGTGACCAAAAAAAAAAAAAGGCAACTCAATAGCTTTCTGTGGCATAGCAACTACACGGAAAGGCTCTGGAAGGAACAAATCTGGCCCAAGCTACCTAATGTGAAACGGATATAATCCTTGACTGTACAAAGCCTTTTTATGAAGAGTTAAGGAGTTCTAGGTCATTGTTTTCTCACTGGAGGTAATACTGCCTTTCAGTGTGGACTCCAAGCCTTAATTCAAGGTGGATTTTATGGATGAAAGAGCAAACACTTACTTGTGAATAAGGAGACTGAAAAAAAATCTAGCATAAGTTCAATGACAAAAAAAGTCAAATTGGTGGACATGTTACATTGAATTTTATATTATTTTCTTCTTTTCTTAGGCCAGGAGAATATACATCTTTGTATAAGACACAGAAGAAAATTATCTTGACATAAAAGAACACCACTGGCTCTTCCAACTTATAATTTGTTTTCATGTATAACCAACAGATTTTGCCTGTTTTATTCACCAATATAACCCCAAGTCCCAAATTGTACATAGTGAGACTCAGTGCCTATTGATAATGGCAACCTACTACCCATACCAAACATGCTTACAGCTTATCACTTCTATTCGTAAGTTTCTGCAAATTCACTAAGCAGCACCATAGAAAAAGTGTGTAAAGAACGGGTAGGTAAAGAACAAAGTTTCTTGGTGGAAGAGAAAAGGCTCATTAACACAGGTAAAATTATCTTTTTTGGTACAGACTTGGTTTCTTTTTCTGTCCACACCCTTTCCAGATCTTTTAGTAAAATGTGATCTACCAATTAAGTGTACTTGCCTTAGAGATTAGCCGTCTTACTTCCTAACGGTACCACAAAACATTTTTGCTTTTCTTTTTCCTTCAGCATATGAACCCTATTACAACTGAAGCATTTGAAATTTCCAAGTTAAAGTGTCTGCAAGACAAGACATGATTTGTCTTGACTCCTGTCACTGCGACTTTTGGAGAAATATGGTAATTATAAAGATCAAGCAATTGGGCTTTATCAAGAGTAAAGAAACTGGTAATAGTCTAAACAATACACTAAATACTTGATTGTTTTCTTAACCATTTCACAAGTTTAAAACAGAATTTTAGCAGCAGAATATTTCAAAACCAAATGAATTCCTCAATCTGCTTTCTTAATCTCACAGTCCATTAGCAAATACATTTTTTGTTCTGAGACAAATCTGTTCCCTGCCAGCTATCCCTATACATAGCAATTGCTATGTTAAATAATATACCAATTTTTAACCAACAAAGCACAAAGCTCTGTCTAATCAACGCACAGATTTTTGACTCTTCAAGGGTCACTGCCACCAATCAGCCAAAACCTGACATCCTTTGGTGAGAAAGTTTTGTTCTCTTAAAAGGCAGACATGATTTCCCTCATTCTATACTGGAATTATTAAAGTATATTTTAAACTAATAATTATAGGTTTTAACCATACATTCTTAATCAACTGATTCATAAATCACCAAAATGCAAAACAATTTGGAGGAATAGTCTAAATTTCTCACCTATCACATTTTACTGCAACTGGAAAATGAGATCTTCTAAAATTCCCTTTACTCTCCAAACCCAACTAGAAATGGAAGAACAGTGAAACCCCAAAGACATACAACAAAACAACAAAGTAGCCCACTGCAATACCTACCCACAACATCTCTGACCATCCTAGTTATCACTAGTTCGCACTGTCACTTTCTTTCATTCTCCCTGATTTTTACTGTTTCTCAGTACTTGGTTTTACTTATTAACAAATTTCATTTCTAAATGGTA
The DNA here is from genome assembly GCA_006408675.1 of Madoqua kirkii. Lineage (NCBI taxonomy): Eukaryota > Metazoa > Chordata > Mammalia > Artiodactyla > Bovidae > Madoqua > Madoqua kirkii. The sequence goes on from SJYC01104543.1 coordinate 3,170, forward strand.
AGATTTTGCCAGTGCAAGAACATGAAATTCACTATATCATAAGCATGGTATATGTAACTCGTGTTCAGGAGAAATGATCCAGAGCTTTAGAAAAGGTTTTTTCTCTCACATTTCCTAAGTATCAGGCAAAGATGTATATGATTTTTTTTTTAAAGAAAGATTTACATCCAAATATTTTTAAAATTTATAGTTTGGCTCTGTGGAAAAATTATATACCCAGAATTCAAAAATCCCTAGAGAAATTATATAAATAAATAAAATACTTCACACTTTTCCAGTTTTTCTCTTAAGTACTATTTCATACGTCCATCCCTAGTCTTACAACCAGTTATTTACCTTAAAGCTACTCCTTCAACAATCAAGTTAGCATGCAGGAGAGAGTCTGACAAATAGCTAGTATTTCCATTCTCACCTTTCCATTAAATTTTCCTCATTTTAGAATTTTTTTTTTTAAAGAACTGAACCCTGTTCTTTCTTCAGTACCCTATAAGAGATCCTGGCATATTAATAGGCACTCAAATTAACTGCTTAGAGAATGAAAAGGATATATATTTCAGAATAACAAGTAGGTAACCAAAAATCACTCTGCTCTAGCACTACTAAGGAGTTTGAAAAGACCTAAAAGATGTATATAATACTGGGTTAAGATAGTATTGTTACATCTTTACATCTTTTCTTAAGAGTTTATCGATGTTAACAATCCTCATAAAACTCTTCTGTGGTGGAAAACATTCTCATTTAATTCACAAAACAAGTCAATAGCAAAGTCAGGTGGCAATACCTTATCCAGAAACTTTCAAAATGAAGACTTGAGATCCTCAAACTTAAATGTAAGTTCTAATTATCTTGGACTCTTTTTAGTACGAATGGAAACCCCCTGAATAAGAATCTCTGGTGATGGGGCCTGAGTATTTATAACTGGAAAAGCCCTACAGATGATCTAATGCAGAGCCAAGAGAACCACTGACACGAATGCACGGAGACTGAATTAAGTACACTAAGACTTCCCATACATTTCTAGTAACTGTAGTTCTCTACTGTACTAATTCACAATGGGAAAAAAAATAGTCCAAGTGTCAATGGAAGGTGCTGCTAAGTGGCCACATAGATCTAGCAATGTAAAAATGAACAGTATGTCATTAAGGAATGAGAGGATGAAGCACTTATAAGCAGTCAAAAAAAAAAAAACCTGAAAACTGAAAAACTTATTAGTTAGGATTTCTCAGTGTGTGTGTTGGGGGTAAGGGTACCTAACATCTCCGTCCTCCCAGAGGGTTTCACTATGATACACAGGATTTTTTTCTAATGTTTACTACATGAACCTCAAACCATTAAAAGCTGAATTATGTTCAAATATACTATTTTTTAAAAGAAAACATTATATTAAAGATTGCTAATAAGGTGGTTGAAATAAAACTAAATTTAAACATTTAAAGGGGACACGTTTTTATTATGTAGAAAATTCACTTTCATGAAACAACTTATTCCATGACAGTATCAAATTACTTGACCAAGATAATTCTCTTCTTTAGAATTTATATGCTACCAAATATATTCCGGCAATTTTCAAGTATCAAATCTACTTTAGGATGACTAAGCTTTGCCATATGATAAAGGATCAGAAAGCAATTATTGCTTAAAATTCATGGCTTAAAGATAACATAATATTGCAGTATTTCTCACCACAAAGCTTATTTGGAAGGGAGCCAGGTCTATATGGATATATAAGCTCTAATATTTTTACTAAAAGTCTGCAAGACGCAGATGCTCAATCTAACATGATAAAATGGGAACACATACTCAAAATATTCATAATGGCAAAAATTCAAGATTTGTGAAAAGTGCTGGTGGAGAGTAGAGTCCTCTAAGCATTGTTGTTGTGGTCGCTAAGTGATGTCGTTCTCTTGTGACCCCGTGGACTATAGCCCACCAGGGCCCTCTGTCCATGGGATTATCCAGGGAAGAATACTGGTGTGGATTGCCATTTCCTTACCCAGGGGATCTTCCTGACCCAGGGGATCTTCCTGACCCAGGGATCAAACTTGCATCTCCTGCAGTGGTTCCTGTGGTACAGGCAGATTCTTTATTGCTGAGCCACTGGGGAAGCCTCCAAGCATAATACACTACAATTATTTGAGAAACTTACAGTTGCTTTTAAGGAATTCAAAACAAATAACACTGATTTCTAAGAAAAGATAAGCTTTTTCTTCTCTTCATACAAAAAGGGGAGAGTTACTTTAATGAAAAATCTGAAGTGTGAATTTTTAAACACAAGTTCAAAGTTGTGAGAATCCAGATACAAACCACTCATCCGGACACTGCAAGGCCAGGGTTAAAAACAGACAACAACCATTCTCTCTCCTGTCACATGTAATAGCTTAGGACAATATAAAAATTCTTGTTTTTATTATTCTCACAGCCCTGTCTGCCATGTATTATTTCCAGTAATTTCACTGTCCTAAGACTGTGCTAAAAAGACTGCCCAAAACATCTTCTTACACGCAATATACTCAAAATAGGCCAAACCTCTTTCATCCAGCAACAATATATATATATATATAATTAAATAAATGACTTTAGGAGTATTATGATAATACATTATAAATTAGTTTATCTCAAATCAGATAAGCGAAAACTAAACTTAAACTCTGTAAAAATATGATCTGTATTACTTAGGAAATAATTCTAAACACTTGTGAAGAAGATAATAACCTAAGATTTAGTCTGAATTTCAAAATTACCATCAAAAATAGTATCAGAAAAACACAGCTATAAAGTATCAAGGAAAATGTACAACTTACGTATGTTGTTTAAGACTTGAAATAGCTGATTCACTTTTTTCCACAGCAGAAACTAACACATTGTAAACCAATTATACTCCAATAAGATAAATAAAAAACAAACCTATTATAGACACTAAAAATAAATTTTTTTAAAAAGATTTGAAACAGATTTTGCAATGAACACAAAGTAACATAACCACTATCACAATTTTAGAAATTAGTATTTTCCTTAAACAACTTGATTTATTCATTAATGTAAATTTTTTAAAGCATTATTTATCACTGAGAAAAGCATTAACCCCAAGAAAAAAAAAAAGAAAGAAAGAAGCAGGGAGGAGGGAGATAAAGGGATTGCACAAAACATGAAACATAAAATGTCAATAATTATGAAAAACATGCAAGTTTTAGTATGACCACCAACCAAAGAAATTAAAATTTAAACTATAATGAGACATTCATCTTAAGTTACAAAAGAAGCAAAGTTTTACACTCAAGGTTATGAGCGAGCATGGACAGACACATCTTAGGTCCACTTCAGGCAGGAGTGTAACTGACAGGACATTTCTGGAAGGGGTAACATCATTAGAGAACTTCACTTATTTTGCTTGCTTGTTTATTTGCTTATTTTACTTAATCATTGAATATAATGTGACATATCAAAATAATACATATATGCAGCTATTTGTAAAAACCTTTAATAACTTTAAAAATAGCTTACATACTGTAGTTACAAACAGAAAATTCAATGAACCTATACAAATTTGAAAATGAAAAGGAATATGGCAGAAAACTGAAATATTTATCTCTAAGAATAAATGGGTTATTTTCATCTCTATATTTTTCAAAATTTTCTGCAATAACCATATTTATATATATACCAAAAGCAGCATATTGGTAAATGTTTAACATTTTAAGGGGTTAGAGGAGGGATGCTGATTTCCACAGTATAAATATTCTCACCGTGGCTAATTTCAAATTATTAATGGTTTCAGAGTCAGCTTGCAAAATTCCTGAAAACTTTATAATCAGCTCTGGCAAGCCAGTACAAACCGCAGCACAACACATATCCAAAAGTGTACAAAATGCATAAATAATGATGATGATTTAAACCACAAATACAAAAGTAAGTAGCCCTCAAAATAAAAAAGATGCTATAAAATATTTTTTAAAAAAACAAAAGATGAAAAACAACTGTAAAAAGATATAAATTATACAGAGTTCCGAGACTTCCTAGGAATATCAAAATGATACATACAGTCAGCTACTACTGTACTGAAAGGAAAAAAATGGCAGGCAATTCCTAATAGTATTTATGGGTTACTTGTTTATTTACTAAGCCATTCATTCACCCATAGTATTTATTGAGAGTGTCTTAGGCCTACTATTCCATGCTCTGGGGATATAGCTGTGAATAAAATGAAGTTCCTGCTCTTATGGAGCTTACATTCTAGTCTATATCACAGGTATTGCACCACCTTTTCCTCATGACCAACTGGTACTGAATTTTCCTGAAATAGGAATACTAAAATAATTAAGACTGATATGAATGAGAAGCAGGGGCACTGTATATTATCAGTTTTTAAAGAAAAGAAAGATATGGGGTAAGAAAAGTTTGTTTGGAAAAAAAAAAGACAGGTGAAAGGGAAGTGGAAATTTTAAAGCAATGGCCCACCACCTCCATGAAGATATGCATCTCTTCCTTACTCCTGATGCAACAGTCCAACTTTACTAAGCCACATGAGACTTATGGTCCAGCCAAGTTCCTGCCTATAAGTTAAGCAATAGGGTGGTTTGGGACCACCACCTTAAAATATTCTCTTACTTTTGCAGGAGAACGTTGTTTCCGTTTCTTCTTTTTCTGTAAGTCTACTGGCTCTCTGATTTGTTTTTTGTCTCTCATCAGTTGCTCAGATACATCAGTGAAAGTAATTTCCTGCTTTACACTTATCTGTTAAAAAAAAAAGCCAATTTTAGAAATAAGCAAAAAGTCCACTGCAAGAGCCACTGCATGCTTAATTCTTTGCTAAATCTACATACAGGTGTTCCCAGAAAGATGACTTGTGTGTGCAAGTAAATAGTGTGCTGAAGAATTCAACAGGTAATGACATAAGAATCAACAGTATATAAATTGAAGGCATAAACTAGGATTTTATAAAAATTTATCTGGAAAAAAAAAGATTAAAGCTGTCCTGGGAAAAAATAATAAGACCTAGGAGAATAAAGTAGAAGCGAGGATACAATTTCACTCCTTTATTTAAGAAAACTGAGGTTAAAAGCATAAAAAAAAAAAGGTTAAATTCCAAAATCAGTAAAATAGTAGGGGACCAGACTTCGTGATGGGTCTGAATTTGTCAATTGGCAAAACATCATAAAAAAAATTCTAAAAGGTAGTTTCATCAAAAAATGGAATGGTAATCTAACAATAAAATTTAATTATCTTTAAGTTCAATGTTTTTGGCAATATCTTAATCAGTATTTTCCCAGGCTCTACAAAAAACCATCACCAAATGTGTATTTACAGAATTACATATGGTTCTAGGCCACAGTTATGTACAAGACAATTCTAACTACATAATAAACAAAGAAATACTACAAGCATTAAGATGTCAAATGTTATCTCATCTTTAGATCTCAGTTCTCACAGATGTGAAGATATGTCCTAATATGTGGAGTGATGGTAGCATCAATGCTCATCAGAACTGATGGTACACAGTCCCCCACTCCTCACCACTACATTTTCAAACTATCCTTGAAATGAAAACACACATACATTAAAAGTAAGAAACTTTCAACTCATCAGGCTCTGAAATACATTTCAAATCTTGACTCTTCAACCAGAAGAACACAACGAGAAGTCTGAAACCTGGAAGGGGATGCTCACCCAACCATGCTCGCACCCTGATTGTGAACCTCCAGCCTTCAGAACTGTGAGAAATAAATTTCTGTTGTTTATAACCTTTAAAAAAAATCTTGATTAAAAAAAAAAAACAAACTTGATAACACTCCAGGAAGTACAATGTGTTAATGGCTATATTCTAAAAAAACACACTTAAAAAGGGGGTGCTAAAGGTTATAAACATCTTACAGACTTATAAAGTCAGAAGACATAGCTGTGTAGAAGGGTTCATGAGGGAAATGCAACATAAGTTAGGGATTTCAAACTGACAAAATACAGAACTGGAAGTTTGCAAAAATTTCTGAAATGTGGGCAGCATGAGAACTGTAAATCAAGGAAAATTTAGGCATAAAAACATGCCTATAAATGATTATTCAGCTAATAATTCTATCAGCTTAGAGAACAGTACTAGTGACCATTCTTGTGGCTTCCTTTAGGGTAATTATTTGAAATATAAAATAGAATAAAGTCACCTCCAACAAGGCTTCAGAATACACACGTTACCATCTCTGAAGTGATATTTACTGAAACACAGCTACTGAGGCTGAGTATGAGACAAGGCGAGGCGACAACAGACTGAGCAGCTGTTGAACCACTCTCTCTTATGTTGCAAGGGCACCATGAAGTAGTTCCAAACATTTCTGTTGGCTAATAAATTACAAAGAAACCACGAAAATACAGAATGCAGCAATAAGAAAGAATAACACTTTTTAGTAGAAGTGTCAGGTAGAATGTAAGATAGATTCACAAATAAGTGCAGCCTTTATGCGCAAACAGTGAAAAAGATTAATACATACATCTGAACCTTTCAGCTATTTCTACATATATGGAGAGTGATGATATTGGCACTAGCACTGACAAATGTAAAGTACACTTCTAACATTATGAAAGTATAGAACCAAACTTAGAAGTATCAATGAATCAAAGCACTGTGAATGCTAATAAGCACACAAAAGCTACAGTTTTAGAATACTCCAATAGGCTTATCACTCATGAATGAAATAAGGTAATCTTAACCACATACTAAAGTATATGGTCCAGCTTAGGGTACTTAGGAAAGATATCGGTAAATACACAAACATACAGAGACAGGTATGAAAATGCAAGGCAGCTAGCAAGAATGAGGTGCAAAAAGCCTGGGAAAACAAATCTTCATTGGCCCGAGAAAGACTACAATAATCTATAAAGACACAAAACCTCTTTAAGCATGGCAAAAGAGACAAAACTCATTTGTAAGTTTCCTACTTCTTCCTTGAGAAATATCTTTAAACAAAAATCAAGTTCTCAGTGTTACTTTTCACCTAAAATAAACCAAAGTATAATTAATCAAAGCAGGAATCTGCAGATGTGTGATTTTCGGGAAAAAAAAAAAAAACCAAACAAACATTAATTTGTTGGATCTTTTGAAATGTATTTATTAAAATACATTTTAATGATTTAAAATAAATCAATAGGCTAGGAAACATGTCAGATTAAAAAACAAATCTCTCGTTTCTCCCCCATGGCTTAATCTTTACCATTTCACCTAGTCCCATGTGCAAGCTCTTGCTTACATCTGAGAATCTGAATGTCAATGCTTGGCTCACTACCAAGTCAGAAAACGCCATTAACACTGTTAATCACCCTACTCATACTTCTTTCTTAGGACTTTACTAAACCCAGACATTTCTCCACCTGAAACTCCTGCTCATCCACTTACCAAAGCTCCATACGGGGCTCCCACTTTCAAGACAAAGGAGGCCACCAGGCATGACCATCCTGCGTCACACTTACTTTGTGCACTCATCTAAAATACATTTTAATGATTTAAAATAAATCAATAGGCTAGGAAACATGTCAGATTAAAAAACAAATCTCTCGTTTCTCCCCCATGGCTTAATCTTTACCATTTCACCTAGTCCCATGTGCAAGCTCTTGCTTACATCTGAGAATCTGAATGTCAATGCTTGGCTCACTACCAAGTCAGAAAACGCCATTAACACTGTTAATCACCCTACTCATACTTCTTTCTTAGGACTTTACTAAACCCAGACATTTCTCCACCTGAAACTCCTGCTCATCCACTTACCAAAGCTCCATATGGGGCTCCCACTTTCAAGACAAAGGAGGCCACCAGGCATGACCATCCTGCGTCACACTTACTTTGTGCACTCATCTAACTTCTACCCCAACATCCTCTCAAGAGGCAGAGCCCATGCTGCCTCACCCCCTGCCACTTCACAAGCTGGTTCATTCTTGCAGGTTTATGTATATATCTTAATTATACTGAAGCATTCCTCATTTTTTATTGTTCTCTCTTTATTCTCCCAACTTTAAACATAAGGAGGCCCTTCTATATTGAAAAAAATAAAAAACTTTTTCTTGATTATAATCAGTAGAAATTCATGCCCAGAATCCAATCCAGAATGATTCTTTTTTAAGACTTATATCATGTCTGGCCCAAACATAAACTATCTCTCTTTTCTATTTTTCTGTTTCATGTGCCTGTGTCTTACCTTGGTATCTAAAAGGAAGATATTCTTCTTTGACATTTCTTATGACAGCTTTCACCTACTTATTCAACAGCTACTAAGTGCTAAATTCAGTTAAAGTAATACAATGAAAACTTAAATTTACTGAGATTCTAACACCGTACAGAGCAAAATACTAGATACAAAAAACACATTCTAAAATCTTTCCAAAGATCTTAAAATGAAGATGGGAAGTTTTCATGACTTAAAAAGAAAAAAAGAAAGAAAGAAAAAACTAATAACCTACTTACAATCATTTGAACTCTTCTTACTCTTTAGTTTTAATAACCTACGTCCATATACGTTTCAAGCTTTATACTATTATAATCTACCAATGTATTCTTCCACAAATAAATTAACTAAGACTGCTGCTTTCTTGCCATTTCCCCAGTGAGGAATACACAAGAGCTCCTTACTGCCCTTACTATCAATTATACTCTTCCCCAGCTCAGCTTTCCTGATTCTGCATGATCTCCTTTACAGTAAAGACCTAGGTCACTTGGCAGAAGTATCTGTCCTCACCATCTCTCAATTTCTGAAGCCATATGTTCCCTTCAGTTTTTAACTTCACTTTTAGGTATTCTCAATCATCTTCCCACCCCTGTTTAAGAAAAAAGAAAGCATCTTTGTGCTTTCCTCCATACTCTGTGCTGCTGATTCCACTACTACCCATCTTTCAGGCTCTGTATCTTTACTGTCTAAAATAATCTCTCTTACTTCATCAACTACTTCTCTGCCTAAAAGTACACTTAAATTTCCCCCCACAAAATATTTTGTGGACCAAAATATTTCCAACAACTTTCATTCTCTTACGGGCAAACTTTTTGAAAGAACAATGTGAAGTAAGTATGTAATATATAAATAACTGCCACCAAACTTAGAGAAATGGTTATTCTGAGAGTAAAAACAGTACACAGTCATACAAAAAGAATGTGTTTAACTATCACTAGAAAGAAACTGTTCCAAAATATTGCCTAGGAAACAAATAGAATCAAAGTGACCACAAGTACAACAAAGTGTTTAAATGTAAAGAGAAAGATATAAAACAGTTAACTGTACTGTAAATATACTGATTTTTCTGGGCTCCAAAATCACTGCAGATGGTGGTTGCAGCCATGAAATTAAAAGACGCTTACTCCTTGGAAGTAAAGTTATGACCAACCTAGACAGCATATTAAAAAGCAGTCAGGTGAGGTGAAGTCGCTCAGCCGTGTCCGACTCTGCGACCCCGTGGACTATATATAACCTACTAGGCTTCTCCATCCATGGGATTCTCCAGGCAAGAATACTGGAGTGGATTGTCATTTCCTTCTCCAGGGGAACTTCCCGACCCAGGGATTGAACCCAGGTCTCCCACATTGGAGGCAGATGCTTTAACCTCTGAGCCACCAGGGAAGCCCCATTAAAAAGCAGAGACATTACCAAAAAGGTCCATACCCCACTCCAGTACTCTTGCCTGGAAAATCCCATGGACGGAGGAGCCTGGTGGGCTGCAGTCCATGGGGTCGCTAAGAGT
>SJYC01104546.1:0-29246 GCA_006408675.1 Madoqua kirkii
AAATAGACCATTCTAGGTTAGCTCCCTAAAACAATGTACTAATAGAGATACTTTGATTCATTTACTTACTAGGTGAGTTGAAATCAATAATAATAAGCAATAACATACTCTCATCAGGAAAAACTATAAAGCAAGATTACTTATTCTATGTTTTCTGCTAAAACAGAGTCCTATCAAATAGGATACTTTCTAAGAGCCACATAAAAGAGTAAAATCTTGTTTAAAAAAATAATCTTGGGGAACTGATATAAACTACCATCTATTCTCTTTAAAACAAGCTCAATTAATAAATCTATTTCTGAAAATAATATTCAAAGAGAATGATGAAAAGTATTGGAATCAGGGGGTACTCCTTAAAGTATGCAGACACACACACAAAAAAAACACAAATGCCTCAAAAGACAAGGACTCAAGAGCCAATAAACATAAAATTACTTCTGAATCCCTCAAATGAACTTTAAAAGAAATAGAGAGTAATGAGAACTGGCTATAACTAATAAATAACTTTACTGAAAAAGAATACAGTGTAATAGAGACAACGAGTTGGAATTTAGCCAAAAAGAGAGGAAGAAACATATCCTACACCAATGACTATTTAAGCAAATAAACAAAATCAAATAGACTAGTCACTTTTCAAGATGACTGTGAAAGATCATTGATACCAATAAATGTAATCCAATCCTGTGACTAAAACAGAGTACAAAATACATGGCAAAATTAGTATTTTAAAATCACTGATACGAATAAAATAATTCTTTTTTCTTCTCATTTTGTTAGATAGGAAAGGAAAAGACACTTATTCCAGGACACGTACTCAAATTCCTAGCAACAGCATATTAAAGTTTTATTCATTGGAGCAAAAGGTATTTGGGGACATGTCTATACAATCCTTCTTAAACTAAAGACAGGATTTAAGGCAATTTTTAAAACTAAAAACAAAAGAGAGGTTTTACAGCAATGGCAAAATATGTCTTGAGTTTCCTAAGCCATTAAAATAATAATGAATACAAAATGCATAAAAGGATGTCTACAATTCTATTCATACCGCTTTCAGAACAGAAATTCATGACTAAAATAAAAAGCTTCATGACTGCTAAAGTTTTTTTTTTTTCCAGAAATCACAAACACTTGAGATACTTTACACTTTATTATATTATTATATGACTGGAGCATGATTTTTTTTATAGCTCCTAATTTATATAAAATGGGATCTTCCCAACCTAGGGAGTGAACCTGGGTCTTCTGCACTACAGGCAGATTCTTTACCAACTCAGCTACCAGGCAATTTCCTTGAGTAGGGAAGATCCCCTGGAGAAGGAAATAACAACCCACTCCAGTGTTCTTGCTTGGAAAATCCCATGGACAGAGGAGCCTGTAGGCCACAGTCCATGGGGTCGCAGAAGAGTCAGACATGACTTGACAATAAAAGATTTAAAATATTCTTTTATTCAAGTGCAATTCAGTACCTTTCTAGGAAACAAATGTGACATTTATCATTACAAATAACAATTTGTTCCATTCTGTCAATATAAACACGTCTTTTACTCTGTAACATATCTGATATCAGTTGGAAAAATATAGTCCACAAAGTTTCCAATCCCTTTTCTATAAAAAGAATTAAAAGGACAAGCCAAATACTTTTTTTTTCAAATTTCTGAAATTAATTTTCAAGTTGAAAAGCTTTCTAACACAATGCTATCCAAAACTTCCTGAAATAATGGAAATATTCTTTATGCTGTCTAATACAGAAGTCATTTTGAGCACTTGAAATGTAGCTAATGTAACTAAGGACCTGAAATACTAATTTTAGTTCATTCTAATTCAAATTTCTAACATACTAGAAAACTAAGTTCTAATGAGCAAACTACAGGCATTTGAAAGTTGGCTTGCAGATTGCTATTGAAAATGTACAGCCACAAAGCTGAAGCTAGGTGACTGATTTAGAGTAATAAGGTCATGATAAATCCTGAAAGCCTGCAGTTATCACAAATGAAGAACTTTACTTCAACTACCACAGAACAATAGGGATTTTATACAGGCTACAGAACCTAAACTGTTATTAACAGTTTAAGGAAACACAAACCTCAACTTTCTGTTTTGAATTAACTAAAAAGTTAATACGAAGTAAAGTTCTGTGACTTCCAAGTGAATTAACAAATAAAAGGAAAAAAAATCAACATGTTCAATATCTATTTTTAAAAGACTTTTAGCATACACTCTAGAAAGGATGAAAGGCCTTGGAGCTTAAGTTTTCACACTGTGAGGGACCTAGATCATACTGTTCTACAGCAACGCCCTCTCTTTAAGTCAAAAATGTATATTCATGATCCCAAGATCTGCCCTTCACAACTCTGCCTTACCAGCAGGAATGCATAAGTAATAAGTAAGGGATATAACTTCTCATCTCTGTTAAGTTCTTCTATAAACCAATATTACACAAATCCTAAATTCTGCCATTTGGTATTCAGTATGAGATAACTTTCCATTGATTCATTCTCAGAACAGACTCAGATTTATCATTATCTATTAGGAGTTACAGGACTCAACTATGGATTACCCAAAATTTGGAACAGCAAGCAGATATTTAAGAAGCATTAGAAGAACAACGAGTTGAGAAAAGTTCAAAATATGCTGGTAAATGAAGAGATAAAAAGCAACATGATCCTATGCTTGGTATGCATATCAAAGAAGCACTGAAGTACATATACCAAAATCTTAGAAGTGATTATATCCAGTGACAAGGGTACGACAAGTTATTTATCCTAGAGCTATGTATACCTATGTTCACCCAAAATCCTACACATCAATGTTCACAGCAACTTTATCTGCAATAGCAAAAACATGGAAACAACTAAAATGGCCCTCATTTGCCAACAAAAGTCCATCTAGTCAAAGCTATGATTTTTCCAGTAGCTGTGTATGGACGTGAGAGTTGGACCATAAAGAAAGCTGAGCGCCAAGGAATTGATACTTGTAACTGTGGAGTCCCTTGGACTGCAAGGAGATCAAATCAATCCTCAAGAAATCAGTACTGAATATTCATTGGAAGGACTGATGCTGAAGCTGAAACTCCAAACTTTGGCCAGCTGATGCAAAGGACTGACTCCTTGGAAAAGACCTTGATGTTGGGAAAGATTGAAGGCAGGAGGAGAAGGGGACAGCAGAGAATGAGATGGTTGGAGGACATCACCGACTTGATGGACATGAGTTTGAGCAAGCTCCAGGAGTTGGTGATGGACAGGGAAGTCTGGCATGCTGCAGTCCATGGGGTCACAAAGAATAAGACACGACTGAGCAACTGAACTGACTGACTTAATAACCATGCCATGGAATTGTGTGTGGGTGCTTAGTCACTCAGTCGTGTCCGAGTCTTTGCAACCCCATGGACTATAGCCCACCAGGCTCCTCTGTCCATGGGGATTCTCCAGGCAAGAATACTAGAATGGGTTACCATGCCCTTCTAGAAGGGATATTCCCAACCTAGGGATCGAACCCAAGCCTCCCACACTGCAGGCAGATTCTTTACCATCTGAGTCATCAGGGAAGCATAAGGATACTGGAGTGGGTAGCCTATCCCCTCTCCAAGGGATCTTGCCGACCCAGAAATTGAACCAGGGTCTCCAGCATTGCAAGTGGATTCTTAACCAGCTGAGCTATACCATGGAATACTGCTATATATTTTAAAAAAAGAACAAAGCATGTATATATACAATAACTTAGATGGCTCTCGCAGGCATTACATTAAGTGAAAAAAGTCAATCTCAAAAGGTCACTTAATATATTGATTCCAATATCTCAGACAAAATATTCTCAAAATGATGAAGTTTTAGAGATGGAAAACAGAGTAGGGTAGGACAACCAGGGGTTAAGAACGGTCGGGGCAACAAGAAGCAGTGTGACTACAGAGGGAGGGCACCAGGGAGATCTTTGGTATGAAGGATTAGTCCTGTATCTACTTGTAGGATAAAGCATACCAAAATGGACACGTTGTAGCATTGTCAATTTCTTTATTTTGAGATTTGTGCTACAGTTATATAAAATGCAATCACTGGGAAGAAACTGCCAGACTGGGTACATGGAATCTCTCTGTATTATTTTTGCAACTTCCTATGAATCTATATAATTTTAAAATTAAGGTTTTTTTAAAGAAAACAAAAGGATAAATCTTATCCCTTCCCCTTCCTGACTTTCCCTGTCTACTTAGGCTCCATGAACCATTCACCTCCAAGGCCATCAGTTCAGTTCAGTCGCTCAGTCGTGTCCGACTCCTCGCGACCCCATGAATTGCAGCACGCCAGGCTTCCCTGTTTATCACCATCTCTCAGAGTTCACTCAGACTCATGTCCATCGAGTCTGTGATGCCATCCAGCCATCTCATCCTCTGGCGTCCCCTTCTCCTCCTGCCCCCAATCCCTCTCAGCATCAGAGTCTTTTCCAATGAGTCAACTCTCTGCACGAGGTGGCCAAAGTACTGAAGTTTCAGCTTTAGCATCATTCCTTCCAAAGAACACCCAGGACTGATCTCCATTAGAATGGACTGGTTGGATCTCCTTGCAGTCCAAGGGACTCTCAAGAGTCTTCTCCAACAGTTCAAAAGCATCAGTTCTCCAGTGCTCAGCCTTCTTCACAGTCCAACTCTCACATCCATACATGACCACAGGAAAAATCATAGCCTTGACTAGACGGGCCTTAGTTGGCAAAGTAATGTCTTTGCTTTTGAATATGTTATCTAGGTTGGTCATAACTTTTCTTCCAAGGAGTAAGCGTCTTCTAATTTACTCTGGAGCAAAACACGGTTTCAGGTCCTAGACAGAATGAAGAGGGCACTGGCATGGGAGGGCTGCCCAAAGCAAAACATCAGAGTGTCAGCAGAGAGAGGAAGTTCTCCAGATAAAAGGGCAGTTCAGCATGGAAGTGTCAGAGCCCAGGCAACATAAAGAAGAGTCTATGCTGAGTGGGAAGAGCAGCCTTGAGCAAGATCCACAACTAAGTGGTATGAGGACTGGGCATGGACCACCACAGTGTACAAGGAGGGAGCCATGTGGTGACTGAGGCCCAGCACAAATGCCAACGCACATGCAGGGTGAGGAAGGCATCCACGCAGGAGACAAGGGATAGCATGCACTGCCACGGAGTACAGGAGCTGGGTGAAGAGAGCACCTACCTGCTCAGGAAGGGGAGAAGGGCAACAGTGCTAAAGGGAAATAGTTACATACAGGGGTTGGGAGGAGGATCTGATCAAGTAAGTAAATGAATACATTAAGGATAACAGAATTAGGTTTATCACTGTCTGACAAAGGACTCAAAAAATATGGGAGGAAGCAAAAATGTACTCCATGGTAATGGACTATAATTGGAGGTATCAGTGTGAACTCATGGCTTTCGATACTTATAGATACATGGATAATTACAGATGTAAATGTATGTACATATATACATATAAATGTACGTAAGTATGTACATATACTCTGGCTTTATCCACTAAACAGTCCTGGGAGCAGTTATACTCCACCAGCAATGAGCAGCACATTGAGTACTCAGATCTTGGCTTCTAAACACCATTCTCCACTAAAATGAACTAGGACTCCTTAGAAAAAATGTCTGATTCCAGGGATGGGGCAGGTAAAACACAATATAAGCCTAGAACATCTCATGACTTAAAGGAAGTGCTCAAGGACTGATGGGACAGGTCAAAAGAACACAGAAGCCAACCTGAAGAGGCCGGGATTGGCCAAATCTTCAACTAAGCATTAATCATAGTAGATTTTACCCAGTGAATAAAACTCCAAAATCAATACTGATACAAAAAAATAAATGAACAAATTTCAAGGCATGATGAGGGATAAGGTTAACTTTACACTGGCAAAGCCTGGCAGCTGCTACTGCTGCTAAGTCGCTTCAGTCCTGCCCCTCTCTGTGCGACCCCATAGACGGCAGCCCACGAGGCTCCTTTGTCCCTGGGATTCTCCAGGCAAGAATACTGGAGTGGGTTGCCATTTCCTTCTCCAATGCATGAAAGTGAAAAGTGAAGGTGAAGTCGCTCAGTCGTCCCTACCTCAGTTAACTGATCAAAGTGAGCCATCATCAGAAGGGGGAAAATAAAAATCATGTGCCACCTGTTCAAACGCAATGAGGAACAAACGTAACATCACTTTTTGCAATACGCCTGCCAAAATAACAAGTCTCTCTAAGAGGAAAACTCATATAAACCTGAACTGAATGACATTCTACAAAACACTAATTTTTACATATGATGATCATAAAATTTTTAAAGAGAGGAACTAACCCAGACTAAAGAAAGCTAAAGAGACATGACAGTTAATGACATGACAGTTAATTAACGACAGTTAATTAACATGACAGTTAATAATCTGAACTGGATCTTTGTGCAAACAAACTTTAATGCCTGGAGAATAAGTAGATGAGTAAGGATATAAAAGTTATGTAGAGAACAAATGTATGGATACCAAGAGGCAAAGGGGATGGGTGGGAGAAACTGGGAGACTAGTACTGACATATATATACTACTGATTCTGTGTATAAATTAGATAACTAAGGAGAACCTACCAGATAGCTCAGGGATCTCTACTAGATCCTTATGGTAACCAAAATGAGAAGGAAACCCAAAAGAGGGGATATATGTATACACATAGCTGATTCATGTTTGCTGTACAATATAAACTAACCCAACACTATAAAGCAACTATACTCCATTAAAAATAAAAAATAAAAAAAAAAGAATACAACTAGCCAACTTGAGCTAATTGACATTTACCAAAAAAACCCACCTGGCAACAGTGAGACTCCACATTCTTCTCAAGTGAATATAGAACATTCACCAGGTAACCATATGGCAGACCTTGTAAGACTCAACAAATTTAAAAGGACTTAAGTTGTGTATGTATAGTCTCTGACCACAATGTCTAAATATCAATGACAAAAGATACCTGGAAAACTTCAAATATTCAGAAATTAAGCATGGGTCACAAAGAAATCACAAAAGAAATTGAGAACTTCAGAGCTTAAAATGCTTACATCAAAAAGAAAGATCTAAAACAACTACGAAACCTTCTACTTTAAAAAGCTAAGAAAATAAGAACAAATTAAAATAAAGTAAGCATAAGGAAAGAAATAACTTGAGGGTAAAGATGAAAGTTGAAATGAACAATGTGTGTGTGTGTGCATTCAGTCATGTTTGATTCTTTGTAACCCCATGAACTATAACCTGCCAGGCTCCTCTGTCCATGGAATTTTCCTGGCCATGACTGCAATTTCCTTCTCCAGACAATCTTCCCTCCTAGGGATTGCACCCATGTCTCCTGCATCTCCTGCACTGGTACGTACATTCTTTAATACTGAGGCACTAAAACCAAAACTTGTTCTTTGAAGAGACCAGAAAAAACAACAAATCTCTCCCCAGATTAATCAAGAAACAGACAACTGGCACTATCAAGGTGAAAAATTATTACAAGTCCTTTAGACAGTAAAGGAATTGAGAAAATATTATGAAAATTTTTGTTCAATTAAAAAATGAACTCCTAGGCATATACCCTGAGGAAATAAAAACTGAAAAAGACACATGTATTCCCAATGTTCACTGCAGCACTATTTACAATAGCTAGAACATGGAAGCAACCTAGACATCCATCAACAGATGAATGGATAAAGAAGCTGTGGTACATATATACAATGGAATACTACTCAGCTATGAAAAAGAACACATGTGAATCTGTTCTAATGATGTGGATGAAACTAGAGCCCATTATACAGAGTGAAAGTCAGAAAGGGAAATATAAATATTGTGTACTGACACATATATATGGACTCTAAAGAGATGACACTGATGAATTTATTTTCAGGGGAGTAATGGAGAAACAGACAGAGAGAGCAAACCTGAGGATGTGGTAGGAGGAGAGGGAGAAGGGGAGCTGTATGGAGAGAGCAACACAGAAATCTACAATGCCATATGCACGACAGACTGCCAACAGGAGTCTGCTGTATGACTCAGGGAACTCAAACAGGGGCTCTGTGAAAGGCTGAAGGAGGGGGTGGGCAGGGAGATGGGAGGAAGGCCCAGGAGGGAGAGGACATGGGTGTACCTATGACTGATTCTTGGTGATGTACAACAGAGAACCACAAAATTCTGTAAAGCAATTATCCTTCAATTAAAAAAAAATTTTTTTTCATGAAATGGGCAAATTCCTTGAAAAATATAATTTGTCAAAACTGAATCAAGAAAAATTTTAAATCTGATTAGTTTTTATGTTTTAAAAGTTTAAAATTTGGAAGTAAAAACTTTCCGACAAAGGAAACTAAACTCTAGATTAAGTTATTGGTAAAGTCCACTAAATATATATTATTATGACAGAAATAACACCAATTTTCTATAAACTTTCAGAAAATAGAAAAGGAACTATTTTTATGATGCCAATATACCTAAAACAAGACTGCAAGAAAACAACATGCCTCATAAACATATACATAAACATTCTTTTTAAAAAATCAGTAAACTGAATCCAAGAACGCATAAAAAGGACAATGTATCATGACCAAGTGCAGTTTATCCCAGCAATGCAGGATTGGCTTAACATTTGAAAATCAATAAGTTTACTTTAAGAAAAGGAAGGAAAATCATATGATCATCTAATAGGTGCAGAAAAAACATCAATGAAGTTATACATCCATTCACAACTTTAAAAGAAACTCAGCAAACTACAAAGAAAACATCTTCCACCTCGTAAATAAAGATAACCTATGAAAAATTCATAGCTAAAACAATTATTAATGGTGGAAAACTGAATACAATCCCCTAAAGATCAGGAAAAAAGCAAAAATACCGACTCTTACCACTTTTATTCAACACTGTTCTAGAACCCTAGTCCATACAATAAGGAAGAAAAAAGCAAAAAAATGTTCAAATTGGAAAGGAAGATTTAAAATGTATGGACAATAGGGACCCTGAGAAAAGCAGAAGGAATCTTACTAGAACAGGTACACATAACAAGATCACAGGATGCATGGTCAGCATAAAAAGAACCGACCGCATTCCTATACACCAGTCACGAACAATTAGACACTGGAAGTTCTTTTTTAAACACCATTTACAATAACATCTTAAACATGGAATACTTAAGGATAAACTTAACCAAATAAATATGTCCAGAAACTCTATGATAAAAACTATGCCAAGAGAAGTTAAAGAAAAGCAAAATAAACATAACAATACAGCATGTTCATGGACTGGACGCCTCTACTTTTTAGCTGCTGGTTTTTATCCAGTCAATATATACAATCAATGTAATTTCAACTAAAACCCAAATAGTTCATTTTATAGAAAGTGAAAGGCTGATCCTGCATTTTACATGAAAATGCAAACAAACTAGAACAGTCACAGTAATCTGCCAAAGAGTAACAAAACTGGAGGACCTACACTACCTGATCTCAGGATTTTGTATAGAAAATATACCAATCAAGAGTAATACTGATGCAAAGATAGAAACCAGATTAAACAAAAAGAAAACAGAAGAGAAACAGCTTAACTTCTATAAAAATGTACCCAGAAGAAATTTAAAGACTTCTTTAACAACACTCACAGTGACTTTATTCATAAAGGTTGAAAACTAGAGATGATAAATAACCATGAAAGTGAAAGGGAAGTGGCTCAGCCGTGTCCGACTCTTTGCGACCCCATGGACTATAGCCCACCAGGCTCCTCCATCCATGGGATTCTCCAGGCAAGAGTGCTGGAGTGGACTGCCATTTCCTTCTCCAGGGGATCTTCCCAACCCAGGAACTGAACCCGGGTCTCCCGCATTGCAGGCAGATACTTTACCGTCTGAGCCACCAGGGAAACCCTTAAATAACCATAAAGAGGGAAATAAAATTTTAGGATAATATAACAACAGAATGTTAATCAATAATGAAAAAAAAAAAACGAACTACTTACTGATAACACTAAACCAACATGGAAAACTGCAGAAACACTATGCTAAGCAAAGAAGTTGGAGAGAAGAGATACACAATTCCATTCATATAGAGTTCTCACATTAGTCACTCAACTGTGTGTGACTCTTTGCGACCCCCTGTACAGTAGCCCACCAGGCTCCTCTGTCCACAGGATTCTCTAGGAAAGAATACTGGAGTGGACATCCATTCCCTTCTCCAGGGAATCTTTTCAACCCAGGGATTGAACCCAGGTCTCCCACACTGCAGGCAGATTCTTTACCATCTGAGCCACCAGGGAAGCCCAAAGTTCTCAAGGGACAACGTTAATCTATGATGGGGGGGAATCAGAACAATTGTTGTGGAGTGGACTGATCAAGAAGAAAACAAACTTTTCAGGATGATGAAAATACTCTACATCTTGATGCATTACGGGTTACATACAAGTTTAGGCAGCTGTCAAAATTCTGAATTGTAACTTAAGATCCACATTTCACTTCAAACTTTTTCTCAGTTAAGAAAGATTTCTTTCACTCAAAAAAATATATGACAGCCTCCACAGCCCTGTTATTGAGAATACAAAGTTACTGAGAATACAAGCTTCAGAGAAGAGACCTCATGGTCTCACAAGCAAAGAAATGAAAAGTTAGTTATTATAATGAAAAATTACACAAAGGAAAGTTTTGAGAAGTGAAAAACAGTAGACTGCCAAACAAACAGTATCACAGGTATATCCAACATGTACAGAAATAAGAGAAAAAAAATCATACTGGACCTAGGCAACTAATGTAATTTCAATGTACTTAAACTACGAAGTGGGCAGTAGGGCTTGCAGGGGCTGGATAAGATAAGAACAGACCTGATTTAAAGGTCTTTTAGCCCAAGCAAAAGAGTGCATTTCAGCTTTTTAGCAAAAAGAAACCTCTGAGAAACTTCTGGGAGGAAAATGATAAGTATAAATCTCATTTTGAAAAAATCAATACAGAAATCATCTGAAAAACAGACAAGTATGGCTCAGGTTACAATCAGTCCAAGAAGAAAGCTATTACCATCAACAGACTATTTTATTCTTTTCAATCTCACATGGAGCATTTGCCAAGGCAAACAACATTTAGGGCACATAAAACACACAACTTCATAAATGTAAAAGAATAAACAATCATACAATATACACTCTCAGACCATAACTGAATTAAAACTATAGATCAGCAACAAAAAAATAGCTGAAAAATCCCCAAAACTTGGAGATTAAATAACACACTTCCAAAAGTTCTCAAGGGACAACGTTAATCTATGATGGGGGGGAATCAGAACAATTGTTGTGGAGTGGACTGATCAAGAAGAAAACAAACTTTTCAGGATGATGAAAATACTCTACATCTTGATGCATTACGGGTTACATACAAGTTTAGGCAGCTGTCAAAATTCTGAATTGTAACTTAAGATCCACATTTCACTTCAAACTTTTTCTCAGTTAAGAAAGATTTCTTTCACTCAAAAAAATATATGACAGCCTCCACAGCCCTGTTATTGAGAATACAAAGTTACTGAGAATACAAGCTTCAGAGAAGAGACCTCATGGTCTCACAAGCAAAGAAATGAAAAGTTAGTTATTATAATGAAAAATTACACAAAGGAAAGTTTTGAGAAGTGAAAAACAGTAGACTGCCAAACAAACAGTATCACAGGTATATCCAACATGTACAGAAATAAGAGAAAAAAAATCATACTGGACCTAGGCAACTAATGTAATTTCAATGTACTTAAACTACGAAGTGGGCAGTAGGGCTTGCAGGGGCTGGATAAGATAAGAACAGACCTGATTTAAAGGTCTTTTAGCCCAAGCAAAAGAGTGCATTTCAGCTTTTTAGCAAAAAGAAACCTCTGAGAAACTTCTGGGAGGAAAATGATAAGTATAAATCTCATTTTGAAAAAATCAATACAGAAATCATCTGAAAAACAGACAAGTATGGCTCAGGTTACAATCAGTCCAAGAAGAAAGCTATTACCATCAACAGACTATTTTATTCTTTTCAATCTCACATGGAGCATTTGCCAAGGCAAACAACATTTAGGGCACATAAAACACACAACTTCATAAATGTAAAAGAATAAACAATCATACAATATACACTCTCAGACCATAACTGAATTAAAACTATAGATCAGCAACAAAAAAATAGCTGAAAAATCCCCAAAACTTGGAGATTAAATAACACACTTCCAAATAACACATGAATCAAAGAACATATCTCAGAAAAAAAAAAAAAGATAAAATGAACCAAATGAAAATTAAAATGCAGCTTATCGAAATTTGTGGAACACTGTGAACGCAGTGCTTAGAGAGAGGGAATCTTTCCAACACAGGGACTGAACTCGTGCCTCCTGCATTGGCAGGAGGGTTCTTTGCCACTAGTGCTACCTGAGAAGCCCAAAAACCATGGGTGGCAAATTAAATCCAAAATAATATACGAAAAGATATCATAAAATTAGAGGAGAAATCAATGAAATTGAAAACTGGAAAACAACAGAAAAAAATCAAAAGCTAATTCTCTATAAAATTAGTAAGCTTTTACTAGGGGGAGGTAACAATGGAGAACTGGTGTTAAGTGGGTATAAAAATTCAGCTTTGCAAGACAAAACAATTCTAGAGATCTACTGTACAACGAGAGTGCAAGTAACTGTACGCTGACACTGGATACAATACTATATGCTTAAAAATTATTAAGACAAAGAACAGCCTCTGCTCACTGCAACTAGAGAAAGCCCGTACACAGCAAGGAAGACCCAGTGCAACCAAAAATAAATAAATAAACAACTGTTGACATACTTAAAAAAAAAAAGGCAGCAAGCCTCTTGTCAGGCTAAGACAAAAAGACATAAATTACTGATATCAGAAATTAAGGTGGGAACATCACTGCAGACCTCGTGGACATTCCAAGGGTAATGAAAGAATACTATGAACAACTATATGCCCACAAATTTGATAACCTAGATGAACTGAACCAATTCCTCGGAAGACACAATCTGTCAAAACTCACATAAGAAGAAACATACAATCTAAATCTATAGCTATTAAAGAAACTGAATTACTAACCTTCCAAAAAGGAAAGTACTAGGCCCTACAGATCCACTGGTAAATTCCATCAAACACTCAAGCAAGAAACTGTACCAACTCTCTACAATCTCTCCCGAAGGCCAAAGCAGAGTGCATATTCCTAACCCATTCTATGAAACTAGGGTTACTCTAACGTCAAAACAAAGATACTGCAAGAAAAGAAACTAGACCCATCGATCTCATGAATATAGATGCAACAATCCTCAACAGGTACTTGTAAACTGAATTTTAAAAATGTATAAAAATAATTATACACCACAACAAAGTGGGATTTCTTCCAGGTATGCAAGGCTGATTCAGCATTAAAAAATTAATTAATGTAATTCATCACCATCAACAGGTAGAAAAAGGAAAAGGCTACTGCAATAGACTAGGTAAAAGTTGGTGAGCACATGTATTAGAGCACAACTGTAGCAGTTATCCACTCATTCACATCATGTGCTAACACCTAGGCCATAATGAAAACTAAGACAAAATCCATGCTCTCAAAGGGCCTACTATCTATTAGGGACAAACTGAACAAGTCCCTACTGCAGGGAGTAAACCTAGACTGGACAGAGGTGGCAGGCTGATGATAATGAAGCACTGATCAGTTTGAAAAACAAGAGAGGGGTTATGATTAAGGGGAATATTATAAGTAGGATATGTGAAGGTCCTAAAGCAAAAGAGAAAGCACAGTATATTAGAAGTACTGAAAGGATCCAGGTTTAATAGCACATAAAGAATAGAAGATTTTATGACAGTAGTTTTGCTGATCATCAGGTAAAAATAAAGACACAAGAAGGCAAAAAAACCACTCAGCTTCTCAGACTCCCTGCCTGCATCAGCACCATGCCAGGAAGGCCCTGCTCCTCTGCCTGGTTTGCCCTGGCTGTGACTTATCCCACACTACTCCCAGAATTCACCACTGACCCACAGTCAGCCAGCCACTGAACTACTAGACTTGATCAGTGACCAAAATACAGAAACAATCCCTGACTTGTACTTAAAGAACACACAGACTTTTGCATTGCTTACTGATGTGGAATTAAACACCCTCAGTACTGAGAAAGAAGTCACTGAGGCCAGAGCTGATTACAATTCACTTCACACAGATAATTTTTGGAGTGAAGATTATGAAGAGGTCATTGCTGGTTGCTCCAAAGAGCCTGTGACTGAAGCACCAAATGAGCCCTGAACCTTCAGAGGAAGCAACAAGTCCAGCTCACTGTTTTGGTTTGTTACTGTTGCTCTTTTTTTTTCCCAGAAAATGTACAACTTTCTAAAAAGATTGTGAGTCTCTGAACAAGCCTACCATTCCATTACAGAAGCCTGAATAACTACAAAGACTGTGAGACAGAGCATGTATCCACTTGGGGATAAGCAGAAACTGTACACAGAAGAAGGGCATCTCATTAATATCTTTAGCATGTCCCATTTAATGTGGGCTCAATAAATGCTCCTTTGAATTGAAAAAAAAGTTATGGGTATCTACAAAAGAGTATCTTAGGTGATGACCTGTGACATCGAGGTTAAACAGAAGACCGAAAGGGTGAAATACTTTTTAAAAATAATGAAAAAATAAAAGAAGGCAGGAATTGCCAACAGTTACAAAATTTGACGGAAAAATTCTCAAGTATATGATCTTTTTCTAGCAATGCTCCAGATTCAATCCTTATACTTTGTTTTTCTTCCAATCCTTCTATTCTTTAAGGAGAAATCCGAAAGTTAAAACAAAGTATCTTTTAAAATTAAGCACTTAAAATTAATACACAGTAATCCTGACAAATAAATGTCATCCAGAAAATACGTTTCTAAAATGTATATAATACAAAAACTTAATTTTGCCTTATCATCATGATTCTTACCAATATTTGGTATATCTATTTTAGAATACACATTTGGACTATTTATATTCAGATTTTAAACATTTCTTTGAAATTTCTTCAATGACTGTATCACTTAACAGAAAATTAGCTATGTTTCTAAGTTTAATATCTTATAAAGGAATTACTTACAGGGACATTAAGTGCATACTGTAGTCCTTGAGGAAGTCTTTCATGTGTTTCCATCTGCTCTTCATCATTTTTCACTGTCTCCTCATGGACCATGAGTTCATCATGTGATATCATATCCTGTTGTCTCATTTCACTTTCTTGTAACACTTCATCTGCAGCAAGGATCTCCTGGTGAGGCATACTCCGATCTTGAAGCACTGATTCCTGCAGTTCCCCAGACACGGTAGACTGGCCAGACACTCCACCCATTACAACCATTGCCCTGGAAGACTGCATTTCGTCTATGCCGCCACATTTAAGAAATAATCCTTCCAGTTTGTCGTCAATGTTCATGCTTAAGTATAACTGCCTAGAAAGACCAAGTTCGGCAACAAAGCATAATAAATTAGTTTTATACGTCTACTTGAATTTTTTAAATTTCAAATTATGAAAGGTATCCATACTTCAATAAAAATTTTATTCACATAATTCAATTGCCTCCAATTTAAAAATTACTAGTAAATTTCCAAAAGCTGGTAGAATAAAACACAAATTTTTGTTTCTGACATTAAGGCACTACTCTATTTCATTATGAAAAATGAGCATGAAATAAAGCAAACTGGGAGAAAGTATTTGTAACACCAGATGGCTCCATATCCTTTAATATATTAAAACATCTTTAAAATTAAAATAAGAAATAACATTAAGAAATAAGCTGAGAGAATTTTTTATTCACATAATTCAATTGCCTCCAATTTAAAAATTACTAGTAAATTTCCAAAAGCTGGTAGAATAAAACACAAATTTTTGTTTCTGACATTAAGGCACTACTCTATTTCATTATGAAAAATGAGCATGAAATAAAGCAAACTGGGAGAAAGTATTTGTAACACCAGATGGCTCCATATCCTTTAATATATTAAAACATCTTTAAAATTAAAATAAGAAATAACATTAAGAAATAAGCTGAGAGAATGCTATCAGGTAAATCATAAAGAAAAATATTAGGAAACTATCCTGATGAAATCAGAAATATGCATATAAAGACAGGCATGAAAAATCACTATGGCATTACTTTAATAGTGAAAAACTGGAATTACACTAAGTAGTCAACAAAAAGAAACTGGGTTAAATTATATCCATACATGCATTTTAAAACTAAAGTAATAGTTGCCCCACTCAATAAATTTACTAAAAATTATTGAACTGTACTCTTAGAATGGGCAAATTTTATTTTATATAAATCATATCTCAAAGTTTTTCTTAAAAATAGAATCAGAAAAAGGGCTATGCTTGTGTGAGGAGACTGTTGATAGGAGGAAGTGGGGTATCTGGGAGCAGACAACATTTTTTCTTGAGTGTAATGCTGGCTATACAGGTGTGCCCACTTTGTAAAATTTTAAGATGTGTATCTGTTATGTGCACACATTTCTGTCAGTTATTATACTTCAATAAAAAGTTAAGTCTGTTGAAATTTTTTTTTAATACATACAGTCAAAAAATATTCTTGAAAAATATTTTAAAATTTTGGGAAACAGCCCAATATATTTAGGGAAATGTGTATGTAAATATGTCTCTGAATGTACACAGCTTTACTGAAAATGCTAACATTAATATTACCACTGGGTAGTGAAATTACTAATTTTTTTCATACTTGTATTTCTCTCTAATTTGAACTTTCTATAAAGTAATTTTATTTCTTTTAAATGCTTTAAATTTGTTAAAATGGAAAGAGTATTTTCATTATTAATATATTCTTAAATAGTTGCCCATGATTAAATTTAAGAGGTCATAAGAATTAGACCCTATTAAATAATTACATTATCTTTTTTCCCCATTATTATAGGAAAAACAGGCAATATTAAGCCTGCTCTTCTAACTTTGGTTGCTATAAATTTATACTCCATTGTGTTACTCAAGGAACTAGCATAACAATAATCTTAAAATCCAAAGACATTTTACCTTAACGACTGTCAAGGCACTGGTATGGCTTGTTTTTTACCAGGCTGTATAAAATAAACACACACACTCACCCAACACGAAAGGACTACAATTAGTAAACGTATTAAGTATAAATCAATGAGGTAGTAATGGTCACTACTTTAACTACAGCTTTCAAATGTTAAATTTAAATACACTGCTGAAATCTAAAATAATCTTTCATTTACTAACACTATCTAGGGAGAAAACTTTATTTAAATGTACAGCTCAAAAAATGGGGTTTTCCAGGTGGCTCAGTGGTAAAGAATCTGTTTGCCAAGCAGGAGACTTGGGTTCATTCCCTGGGTCAGGAAGATCCTCTAGAGAAGGAAACAGCAGCCCACTCCAAAATTCTCGCCTGGGAAATCCCATGAACAGAGGGGCCAGGTGGGATACAGTCCATGGGATTGCAAAAGAGTCAGATATGACTTAGCAACTCACCAAAAACACAACAGCTTAAAAACAGCTCACATAAACAGTAACATAAACAAAAGAAAAATGTAATTCATACTTGCTGTGTCTTCCCTGGTACCAGTTAGTATCATAAATCCAGAAGACATACTGGACAAAGGAACAAGAATTTAATTTCCCTTTTTGAAATATTTTAGTAGTCTAAATGAAAAATATTTAAAATACATCACCAAATAACTATACTCTTTAAATATTTTATTTATCACATTTCTTAGAGAATAAACTTCCTACAACTAACAAACTTAAGTCTCCTGGGGTTAAAATTTGCTTATTTCTTTGGAAACCCTTACCAAATCAATTATACACTTCTAATCTATTTACCGTTTTCCTAAAGGACTCAAAAGGGACCAATATATACACAAAGCCACCCTTTACTGCTGTGACATCTGCTATTGCCACATACATCATTATTAAAATAAACACACATACACCCTGGGAGCTTTTAAAGAATATGGGAGAAGTAACAAGAAGTAATCATTAAAAGCAGACCTTAATAAAAGATATTAGACAAACTAACCTAGCACAGACTTTTTTTTTATTTTTTAAGATTACCAAAAGTTAAAGCTGACTTACTAACCCACTGCAAGGTCTACATTTCCCTAAAGCAGTGGTCCTCAACTCCAATGTTTTTTATAATGTACCTCATCAAATTAAAAAAGTTTAGTATATCCTAATATACGATGGTGGTAGTGTAGTTGCTAAGTCATGTCTGAGTCTTACAACCCCCCACCAGGCTCCTCTGTCCATGGGATTCTCCAGGCAAGAATATGAGAGTGGTTTGCATTTCCTTCCATTTCCATCCCATTTCCAAGGGATGTTCCCAACCCAGGAACCAAACCTGGATCTCCTGCATTGCAGGCAGATTCTTTTACCAACTGAGCTATGAGGGAAGCCCTATCCTAATATATGCGTAGTACTTACAACATACTCTTATAACAGTGTGTTAACATATAATAAACCTAGGAAAACAAACATAAAAATTTAATTTTTTAAAAACTAATCTTATCCCTAACATCAGGCTGGAACATTAAGTATTGAAGTCAAAATACTTTGGAGGTAGAGAATATTTGGGGGAAGAAAGGTAAGTATGCAAAAAAAAAAAAGTGCCAGAATGAGGCATCTGAAACAGGAAGATACCACAACTCAAAAAGGAAGTAGTAAGTGGAGTGAGAAGTGGAAACACTGTAAATAAAGGGCAAACTTGACCTCTATGAAATTTTCTTGAAAACAGTCCATATAGACAGAAAAAGGAATCGATCTTCCTTTTTCACATTTGGTTTCTTATTCCTCTAACCCCAAATTAATCTATATATTTCAAGTTACTGGCTAGCCTAGAAACTGTTTCTGAGACAATTTCCCTGAAATACCAGAAAATATTAAGATATCAACATAGACTTCAATATCAAGGAACACTGCTCTGACAGTTTTAAAGGTCGCTTTGGAAGTATCTACCAAAATGAAAACTGTTGACCACTGACACAACAATCTCGTTGCTAGGAGTGTATATAATCCTATATATGTGCTTAGTCATAAAAATTAACCAAAGATTTATGTACAAGGATGTCACCTTTTAATGGAAAAGGATTGGAAATGGCCTAGGCATCCTCTAATGGAAAACTTGTTTAACTAAGATTCATCTACACAGTGGAATACACATTAGCCATTAAAATGAATGAGGCAGCCATATGTGCTGGCTAAAAAGTTCTCCAAGATAAATGGGGGAAAAAAATTAAGAAGATATACAGACAAATAAGTGAGCCATACTTGTATCACATATCTTAACCAGTGTTGGGGCAGAGAAAGCTGGGCAGGAAATCAACAAGGCTCTCAAAAAAAGTTAATTTCATCTCACATGCTAGTAAAGTAATGCTCAACATTCTCCAAGCGAGGCTTCAGCAATACGTGAACCACGAACTTCCAGATGTTCAAGCTGGTTTTAGAAAAGGCAGAGGAACCAGAGATCAAATTGCCAACATCCGATGGATCATCAAAAAGCAAGAGAGTTCCAGAAAAACATCTATTTCTGCTTTATTGACTATGCCAAAGCCTTTCACTGTGTGGATCACAATAAACTGTGGAAAATTCTGAAAGAGATGGGAATACCAGACCACCTAACCTGCCTCTTGAGAAACCTACATGCAGGTCAGGAAGCAACAGTTAGAACTGGATATGGAACAACAGACTGGTTCCAAAGAGGAAAAGGAGAACGTCAAGGCTATATATTGTCACCCTGCTTATTTAACTTATATGCAGAGTACATCACGAGAAACGCCGGACTGGAAGAAACACAAGCTGGCATCAAGATTGCCGGGAGAAATATCGATAACCTCAGATATGCAGATGACACCACTCTTATGGCAGAAAGTGAAGAGGAACTAAAAAGCCTCTTGATGAAAGTGAAAAGAGGAGAGTGAAAAAGTTGGCTTAAAGCTCAGCATTCAGAAACGAAGATCATGGCATCCGGTCCCATCACTTCATGGGAAATAGATGGGGAAAACAGTGGAAACAGTGTCAGACTTTATTTGAGAGTGAAAAAGTTGGCTTAAAGCTCGACATTCAGAAAACGAAGATCATGGCATCTGGTCCCATCACTTCATAGGAAATAGATGGGGAAACAATGGAAACAGCATCAGACTTTATTTTGGGGGGGCTCCAAAATCACTGCAGATGGTGACTGCAGCCATGAAATTAGAAGATGCGTACTCCTTGGAAGAAAAGTTATGACCAACCTAGACAGTATATTCAAAAGCAGAGACATTACTTTGCCGACTAAGGTCCATCTAGTCAAGGCTATGGTTTTTCCTGTGGTCATGTATGGATGTGAGAGTTGGACTGTGAGGAAGGCTGATCACCGAAGAATTGATGCTTTTGAACTGTGGTGTTGGAGAAGACTCCTGAGAGTCCCTTGGACTGCAAGGAGATCTAACCAGTCCATTCTACAGGAGATCAGCCCTGGGATTTGTTTGGAAGGAATGATGCTGAAGCTGAAACTCCAGTACTTTGGCCACCTCATGCGAAAAGTTGACTCATTGGAAAAGACTCTGATGCTGGGAGGGATTGGGGGCAGGAGGAGAAGTGGACGGTAGAGGATGAGATGGCTGGCTGGCATCACTGACTTGATGGACGTGAGTCTGAGTGAACTCTGGGAGTTGGTGATAGACAGGGAGGCCTGGCGTGCTGTAATTCATGGGATTGCAAAGAGCCGGACACGACTGAGCGACTGAACTGAACTTAACTGAAGCCCTACAGTGTTAGTTAGTTGCTCAGTCATGTCTGACTCTTTGTGATTTCGTGGTCTGAAGCCCTCCAGGTTCCTCTGTCCATGGAATTCCCCAGGCAAGAACACTAGAGTGGGTAGCCACCTATTCCCTTCTCCAGGGGATCTTCTTGACCCAGGGATGGAACCCAGGTCTTCTGCATTGCACGCAGAATATTTCCCATCTGAGCCAAAGGACCTTGTATTCAACACTTAACAGACATCAACACTCTCCATGACCCACAAATGTCTTAAATTACAAGTTGTTATCTCTTTCAACCCTAAACCAAGTCTTGATCACTTCTTCCCTATCCTGCTTTATGGCACCACAATTAACCCAGATAGTTAAATAAAAAATCTGGGCTCCTCCCTTTACCTCACCCAATATCAAGATACCTTAAAGGAATTAAAAATTAGCATAAATACGAGGCTTTCATTTATACTAACAAAACTGGATCACAGTCAAAAATAAAAAGGCTGGGGCTTCCCTAGCAGTTTACTGGCTAAGACTCTACCTTCCAATGCTGGAAGCACAGGTTTGATCCCTGGTCAGGAAACTAAGACCCCACGTGCCATGCAGTGCATCCAAGAATTTGAAAAATAAAAAGTAAAAAAGGCTTACACTTGTGACAACACGGGTGGACCCTGAGTGTATTATGCTGAGTCAGATGGAGAAAGACAAACACCATATAATCTCACTCATATTTGGAAATGGAAACAAAAAACAAAATAAATGTACAAACCAAATCAACCAAAACCAAACACATAGATAAAGAGAACAGAGCAGTAGTTACCCAGGGGAACGGGAGGAGGGGAGGACAAAGTGAGTAAAGGCAAATCAATTGCATGGTGAAGGATGAAACTAAATGTTAGTGGTGAGCAGACTGTAATGTATATGGAACTAGAAATGCAAAGTTGTACACATGAAGCTTACACAATGTTATAAAGCAAAGTTACCTCAATACAAAAAAAACAAGCTTAAGAAAAAGCTTATAGAGACTTCCCTGGTGGTCCAGTGGATAAGATTTAGTGCTCCCAGTCCTGGAGGCCTGGGTTCAATTTCTGGTCAGGGAACTAGATCCCACAAGCTGGAAGCAACTAACCCTGGTGCAGCCAAATAAATAAATAAATATGAAAAAGGAAAAGGCTTATACATTGAGTCAGACATTTCTGATTTCTTGCAAATTTACAAAAGATACTAACTAAAAATGTTTTGTGTGCATGTGTACTAAGTCGTGTCTGACTCTTTGTGACCCCATGAAATTGGGCCTGCCGGTTTGTCTGTCCATGGGATTTTCCAGGCAAGAATACTGGATTGGGTTGCCATTTCCTATTCCAGGCTCAACTGAAAATACAGATTGGAAAGTTTGATATTAATGTATGGAATCTCATCCTATGGAATGTATGTAGCCTTTGACTTCAGTTCTCTAACAATAGGGTTACCAACAATTTCTAACTTACCCTGTTACTCAGTTCCCACCTTGAACATTCATTCAGTTGGCAGATTTCTAGTTGGGATTGTATAATTTCATCTACTGATGGAATCTGATCCATTTAATCAATTATCTAAAGTTTTTAAAAATCCCATTAAAAAACACTTTTATCCCCCAAATTCTTTACTTTTACCTAAATATTGGGATCATGGGCCTCAATCCTTACCAAACTAATTATTTACAATAGCTCCACAAGGCAGATTCATGTGCAATCTACTCCATGATTAAAAAAAAAAAAAATCTAAGCACTGATATAACCCACAGGACAGCTTTTCAAAATCCTTTCAAAAGGACTCAAAATCCTTTATGAACGTTTTCTTCAACAAGTTGCAAGCTGGGTCTCTCAACTTGATATCTTGCTGGCTTAGTTTGAATTCTCACAGAAGCTGATCGTGAGATAAGGATTCAAGTATAAGAAGTATGTTTGGGAGGTGCTCCTAGGGAGCTCCGTCAAGGAAGAAACACAGGGAAGACAAAGAAACTAATAATAGATCCACTTTCCAACAGGTTGCTACTTTGAGAAAACTGAAGTTTAACCTGTTGGGGCATTCTGGGAGAAAGTTCAGTTCAGTTCCTCAGTCGTGTCCGACTCTCAGTGACCCCATGAACTGCACCATGCCAGGCCTCCCTGTCTATCACTAACTCCCAGAGTCCACCTGAACCCATGTCCACTGAGTAGGTGATGCCATCCAACCATCTCAACCTCGGTTGTCCCCTTCTCCCCCTGCCCCCAATCCCTCCCAGCATCAGAGTCTTTTCCAGTGAGTCAACTCTTCACATGAGGTGGCCAAAGTACTGGAGTTTCAGTTTCAGCATCATTCCTTCCAAAGAAATCTCAGGGTAAGCAGGCTGAGCACTGGAGAACTGATGCTTTTGAACTGTGGTGTTGGAGAAGACTCTTGAGAGTCCCCTGGACCGCAAGGAGATCCAACCAGTCCGTTCTGAAGGAGATCAACCCTGGGATTTGTTTGGAAGGAATGATGCTAAAGCTGAAACTCCAGTACTTTGGCCACCTCATGTGAAGAGTTGACTCATTGGAAAAGACTCTGATGCTGGGAGGGATTGGGGGCAGGAGGAGAAGGGGAAGACAGAGGATGAGATGGCTGGATGGCATCACAGACTCGATGGACGTGAGTCTGAGTGAACTCCGAGAGATGGTAATGAACAGGGAGGCCTGGCGTGCTGCGATTTGTGGGGTCGCAAAAAGAGTCGGACACGACTGAGCGACTGAACTGATTGATGGTAGAAGGGAAAAGGACA
This sequence comes from Madoqua kirkii, assembly GCA_006408675.1. Classification (NCBI taxonomy): domain Eukaryota; kingdom Metazoa; phylum Chordata; class Mammalia; order Artiodactyla; family Bovidae; genus Madoqua; species Madoqua kirkii. The sequence continues at coordinate 23,497 of SJYC01104546.1, forward strand.
AAGTTACCCTAAGAAAAATGATCAGGAAAAGTATGTTTTTTACTGTCCTTGAAGCTCTCACCAACCTTAAATTTCTCCCTTTACACCTCCTATACGACCTCAGTCAAAGCTCCCATGTGCTTCACTTCACTGCACATTCAAAAACCCAAACCCTGCAAAAGACTCCATGCATGCTCAAAAGTTAACACAGGCTACTTTCCCTCTATTTCAGTATTTTCAGGAAGATTCAGTCAAGTACAAAAATATGAAACTGATGTTATCAATCCTCCACACTAAGATGTGAATATTTAAGTGTCTCTTTCTGCTAAATCTTCAAAAAGCCAACTGTTTTTTGACCCACGTGTCTATATAATTAATGGAATATTACACAGCAGAGAGAAAGAAAGAATGCTTGTCATGTCTCTTACAAGAAAGGCTGCTCTGGAAGAAACAAAGAAATAACTAATCTACATTCCCAGGAGCCTCTGTCAAACAGGGGGAAAGAATGACTAGATGGAGTAATAAGCTCTAAGCCACCCTGAGCTCCTTATAATGATCCATTATTTTGTTTGTGAAGAAAGTTTGGGTAGCTGACAAAGAATATAAAATTGCAAAGCTATTAAGATCTAAGACAGGATGGATAATGATGTTCTAGAAATAATTCAGCTAACTAAAAGTGAAATGGCACTCCTTCTGGAGTACCTAGAACACAGATTACCAAAAACCAGAACTTAGGAAGACAGAAGGAAGGAAGGAAAGGGCCTACCTCGGGCCAATTTCTCCCTCCAACAGATTACTTCAAACGCTGTATTCTTTTCCTCCTTCCAAGTTTAATCCTTCCATCTCCATCACTCTGCCAGAGAAGCTAGAAGGTATACATAATAACAGGGATACTGAAGGGATCACAGTTCAGCTTTCTGCTCCATTCACACACCCACACCCACACACACCCTCACTATCCTTCAGTATTGAAAAATGTTTGGTTCAGTCGTATAAAATTAATCCAAGTTACAGCCAATTAAGTAACATGAAACATGTAAGCCTAAGAGCAGTGCAGTACTTAAAAAGAGAATATAAATTATAAGCCATCACTTTCTCCAGACTTCCAGAAGAGACAGTTGACCCTCTTGTCACCTTCTAATTTAATCCTTCTTTCTAATCAACTGTGTGCAAGCAAATAGAAACTAAGCTTTATAATAATAGATTTGTATAAGTTGAAATAGAGTATATAAGCTTTAAGTTAGGGCTTTTAATAAGGAGTCAAACACATGGGTTTTAATATAGACATTTGAGACAAGTATTTTCTCAGTCTGGGCTTGTTTTCAGAGGACAAAGTTAACAGAAGCATAATATATGAACAAGAAAGTTAACAGAAGCATAATATATGAACAAGTTGGGCCTTATTACTCATTTTTAATCAATTATACAAGGCACTTAAAATGCTTACTGAGCTTTTTTATGGGAATTCTATGCAATGAATGAAGAAAACGTCTCTCTAAATTTATTAATAGGTTTGAGGTTATATTACAAAATTCAGAGATTAGCATAACCTGGAGAAGAAAGAAAACTAACATGTGCTGAGGATCTACTGTAAGTAAGACAATATGCTGGGCACACTGGTGTGTTACTTCACTTAATGTTTACAGTAACACTCAAGACAGTAACAGTATATGCCCATTTAACAGATGCACCCAAAGTTACATAGCTAGGAGGTAAACTGGGACTTGAAGACAAATTTACCTGGTTTAATGCACATTTTACCATACCATACTACCTCCTGTCTTGAAAAGGCCCTGGACACTAAGCGCTCGCTGAACTCAATCTCTTCTCACCCACCCACTGAGGCCACCCTGTCACCACTGCTTGGCTTGATAAAGCAATCCAGCTCCCCATAGCTGGCCACTCCCACCTCATGGCTACCACGGGAGAAGTCTGTGTGACACAGAATCCCTTTTCTCCTTGATCAGGGATGGACACTTTCCACAATTCCTATTTCCCACTTCTGCCTCAGCGCATTTCTCCTTCATTCTTTTTTCATGGTTTTATACACCCTCTTAATCCTTCCACTCTTTCTTCAAACCTTTACCAAGTTATTTTAGGAAAACCTCTCTTTCTCTCTTTCCTTTACTTTCCCATTTTCACTTGAAATTTTAAAAACAATCCTAAATATGGCTGATAAATGTAGGAGCTATGCCAAAGATACACCTATATCAAGAAAAAAAAGGACTATATGTTTTAAACTGAAAACAGATTTGAAGATTTGTACAATAATCTTCTCAAATTCTTGAAAGCATCTAATTTCTCCTTCAGAAAACAGGTAAATACTCATCTGCCATTTTATCACCTTTAATTAAATCTGTACTCAAGCATGAAAGAAATATTTCTCACTTAAAGATACTGCTTTCGTGTTTCTTTCACTGAGTTTGGCTGTAATATTATTTTCCATTAATATTTACTGAATAATATAAAACATTAAATGAGTCATTATAGTGGGAAAACCTAAATACCATTCTTTTCTGAAAAAACAAAAAAGTAATTTCCAACTCCAAATATTCTCCCAAACTAAAAATAACCTGCTTTTGTACCAAAACTCAATCACTTGTAGGCAAAACAGAAGTACTTAAAGGAATCTGAAACAGATTTTTTTTAAAAAGCTAGATTTCACAAATTACTTCTTCTTCAAAGTATTTTTTAACAAACTCATCTGAAGGGTGCCAGTTAATTTGGATAGTAATACTTCTAACCTATGTAGGATTCAGTAAGAAATTATGCCTTACAAACATCAGCATTACAAATACAAATATCAATCAGCCTTAAGATCAAATTGGTACTACAAAGCAACAAAGAAACCCTTGATAAAAACGGATTTAATAATCTGCCATTTGTCACTCCTAAGTTTTCTATTCCTTCTCATCCTTCAAAATGTTTACCTAAGCAAAAACTGCTTCATCTCTAACTTAAAAACAAGATCTACCTCTTATCTAGGGATAGTTTACCTCCAGAAACCCCTTCAGATTACCTCTGTATAACTACCACCTTGCATCTACAAAGCTTATCTTGTAAACTATGCCCTCTGATTTTTAAATTGATACTATTCAAAACATCCTAGTAGGAGGATCATTTATAATAATCACAGCTAAGCAAAATGGCCTTTCTTATTAGTGCCAGTGAGAATAAAAGATGTCTACTAAAATAATTTACAGAGTAAGATAAATCACCTTATACAACATGACAACTAAATAAAAACCTATGATCATTTTCTAACCATAGAAAATTAATTTATAAATATTTAAGCCAAAGTTAACAGGCATCTCCATATATCTGATGCTCTGCTAAAATAAAGCAGAATCTAAGCATATTCTCCATTTCAAATACTGTCCCCAGTCTTCTAATACAACGTAACAATAAGAAATTAATGCTATTCGGAAATACCAAACATCAAACTTATGTCAACTGTTGGTTGAGAAATAGCTACATTTAAAAGGGAGAGGGAAAGGGTAAAAACAAACTAAGCAAAATAGAATCTTACAGTCTGCTTAATCTAGTTGTTTCATTCATTTCACTTTATGCCAATACCCGAAATTCAAACATTAATATTAATTAATCTTGAGGAAACTATAAATTTTCTAGCCTTGTATACTAAAAGGAATATAAAAAGTACTTCCTAAACTTCCCTGTACACAAGTTTACCTAGTCCAAACACTAAAGACCTAAGTGATTTTTAACATGTACTATATAATAACAAAGACTCATTCCAGAACAGAGTGTTAACTATCCAAATCAACATGTTTAAACACTGGACAAATGTTCTCACTTATCAGTACAAACCTTATTTGTGAAGTACAATAAAACTAAAAATGTATTCGTCACCTTCAATGCCAAAAACATCTACAATGTCGTAACAACCATTTACTAAAAGCTAAATCAAGAGGCCTGATATAAACACAAGTACACTAATTTATCAAAACTTATCTTAAATCTCAGAAAAAGGTACCAAGGTTAATACATGTTGATGTTGACATAAAATATGATGGAAAACTGACAACTAATTTCCAACCCTTTAATAAATTCTCTTATAGAAGCATATTGATACATGTTTAAATAAAATATTTAAATGGGATAAGAATCACAAAATGTAATCACAATGAAATACTTTTCATCCAGAAAAACAAGTTATATAATGTCTCTGGGAATAAGTTGTTCTGATGAGATCTGAACATTTAGAATAACAAACTTTTTAGAGTTAGAAGGAACCAGTTACACATCATGTAGCTTTATGTGTAGCTAAAAGATCATCTCACCTGAGACCCTCATCCTTGCCTTAAGAGTCTAAAAATATTAAATAAATCATGTCAATCTAATGGCAGTGAAACAAAATGAGGAATTATTTCAAATCAGTTTTAACTTTTAAGACCTTATTCCATCTTATGATATCAAAATTAGCAGTATTTAATCAAAGAACTATGATGACTATTCACAAAACTAAAACTGTCTCAAAACTCAAGTAAGAACAATTTCCCAAGTATTATCACGGGCCAAGAGTTACAACGTCTTAGATGATAAAAATTATATTTTAATTTTAGAGCAACTAGATAAACAGAAAGTAAATCTGACAAATCTTAACCTAAGAGACAACTAGCTGACTCCTAGATGCTGTTCTCTCCTTCTTGCCCAAAAATAAAACATTAAGTGAGACACTTCTGACCTAGATCCTAGATAAGACTCATTCTCCAGCCTTCCTTGCAGCTGGCTGTGGTCATGTGATAGTTATAGTCAATGGGATATGAATAGAAATGATATACATAACTCTCTAAAGGGAAAAGGAATGTTCTTCCCTTTCCCTTCTTTCTATTGGCAGGCATGATGGCACCTTCTTGGACCACAAGACAGAAGGCGCATATTAAGAACAGCAAAGCAAGACAAAGACCTAGGCCATGACGATTCTGGAGCTTCCAGATAATCCTGAATTTGTTTATATGGACTTTTCAAATAAACATAAATATATTTCTACCATTTTAAGCACCTGTTGGAGTTGACAAGTCTAAATTTTAACCAATATACTTAATATAAATGATTATTAAATTATCTACATGATTGCTTCCTTATATTGGCATAAACAAACATACAATATGAAAGAATGTACAGTGACTGGCATGTTCTTTCACATTTAAAAAATTGTATGCCAAACACCATTAACTTTGATTAACAGGTCTAATTTCCCAACATATGAAAATAGTTTTCCTGGAAATTCTGGAAAAGTTAATGTGGGTGTGTATGTGTTGATGACAGATGGGTGAAAAATGTGAAATAGCCTGCTGAGAAAAAGGGTTAAAGAAGGAAACACCTTCCCACTTAAATTTCATCTAAGATTACATAATAAGTTACACATATCTTGTGTTAAACTTAAAACCCAAAACTATATCTTTATTCATCAATTTTCTCTTAGTACTCTTTTCTCAAAAAAAAAAATATTAAACCCCAAGTTTCTTCCAGATATAAACACAACATAAAGAAACTAGTACACAAACTCAACATGAAAATCCAGCAGCCAAAAAAAAAGTTCTATATTAGAAAAATTTACTTATTCATGATTATGAAAAGTTAAGTACTGAAGTTACCTGAGACTAATGTAAAAATGAAGACTTCAAGGAAGGGAATGCTGTAGAGTTGAAAAAGAAATCATGGTTGAGTTTCTACCTTTCATAGACTTCAGAAACCCTCAGTACCACCTCAATTGCTTATGCCATCCAATTCCTACAAAAAAAAAACAA